>VMKM01003038.1:0-48277 GCA_008360985.2 Macquaria ambigua
AGAGGAGAGGAGAGGAGAGGAGAGTGTATGCAAAGAAAAGGAAAGGAAACGAGAAGAGGAGGTGGGAGGAGAAGAGAGTAGAGGAGAGTGTATACACAGGAAAGGAAAGGAAACAAGAGGAGAGGAGAGGGTATGGAAAAGAAAGGAAAGGAGAGGAGAGACTTTCATTCACCCAATCACATTACAACTGAGTCTGATCTAATGTGATGTTTGTAATTATATTTGCATGTAAATTTATTTTTTTTGCCATTAGAGGTTTGAAAAATTGCACCTGGTCTCAATGGTGTTTTTTACATTTGTGAAACTTGCATATAAAACCTCAAAATCATAAAATGTTGAAACAACATGTATCTCTGTTAAAAGAATGATCCAGCTGTTTCCTGTTGGAAGAATACATCCTTTTCTTTTTATTTATTATAATTATAATTATGTTAGTTAGCATACAGTGCATTAGTGCCACCTACAGGTTGCAAATGTTATTTTGTGTTGCCTTTTTAAAAAAAAACTTTTTATCAAAACATACAATGAAAACATAGCTTATCATGTCAAACCCTTTCAGATTTCAAAAGTCAAATAAGTTAATTTATTGCAATATTGATGGGTTTCTTATGATGCTTATTTAAATGTTCCCTGAGTGATTACAGGATTAGACTTTCCTGAACTTAATATTAACCTCCACTCTGAAACCTCTACATGCCATTTATCACTCTGAAACCAGATTTATAACTGCTGCACATCCCTCCTGTTTGTCAGTGTAAATAAAGCTTAAATGAATACAGACTTCAATTCTTTGTAAAGAATAACACACCTGTGTTTTTAATCCTCAAATAGCCTGCCGAATAAACAAACCCCACTCACCAACTTTCTCTCCCTTCAGTGAGTCCCAGATGTGGCAGTTGAAGTCATCGTAGCCGGCAAAGATGAGGCGGCCTGAGCTGGAGAGTGCCACAGACGTGACGCCGGCGTTCAGGCTGCTGTCCTGGTAGCTATTCACCTCCTGGTCGGAGCGCAGGTCGTACATCTTGCAGCAGCAGTCGTCGGAGCCTGTGATGATGGCATTTCCACCGGGGAAGAACTTTGAGGTGGGGGAGAGAAGAGGAAAAGGACAGTTTGTGATCGTAGACTCTGGGGGGGGGGCCCCAGGCAAAGAAGCCCGTCGAGGGCCTGCGTGGTCATGACTTGGAATTGTTATCTAATGCCTTTATTGTATTATATTTGATATGATTGTTTCTATTTGCATATTAGTGTATATTTATTGGTGATCATCTGTCAATTTTCTGCTCTGCTTTGGCAATATAGGTTTCTGTCAGTCCAGTCAGTAAGTTATAGAGGAGCCCTGCTTTCTCCTACAAGGGGCCCCACTTAGCGGGGTTTTGAGGCAGTGGTGGTACACTGTATAGTGGGGCCTTTATAGGAGGTTTATGGTTGTCATTGCAAATTGTGCCAATATGATATTTCCCAAACATTTGCCTGGTTTGCTGGTTTGTTTGCATTTCAATAACGGACTCAGCAGAGGAAATACTTCTGTTATGGCATTCCTTCACTCCATATTGTTTCTTTTTTTTTTTTTAACTTTTGTTATCCTGGAAAGTTTTGCTGAGAGCTAATTGAACTCACACAGCCTAATTACACACATTCACATGTGGAAGCGGCCAGTCAGCTGCTCCAACTGAGCCTGGGGATCAAATCAGCAGCCTTTCAGTCACCCACTGTTTTTAACCTTTCCTTAACATTTGAACACTTCAACTGTCTACTTATACACACAATGCTAGTATCTAAGCTTCTGGAAAACTTCAACTTATTTCTGTAAAAAAAAGGCACATTTATGATGAAAAATAACTTTTTTGAGCCAGTAAGAATTAACTATATAACTTCCTATATTAGTGTTACCTGTCAAAAACACACAAAAAAGCTGGTTAGTTGCAGGCACTGGTTCTAATTATGTTACAAAGGTGGAAGAAATCCTCCTATCATTTACTTAAATTTGCAATACTACAATGTAGAAAGTAAAAGGACTCATTAGAATGGCCCATTTAAGATATAGATTATAAGTATTGATGCATTAATGTGTACATCACTTTAATGTTGCAGCTGGTAAAGGTGGAGCTTATTTAATTACTTTATATACTGCTGGGTAGCTTCATCTATAATAATATTTTATCAATGTTTTTTATTTGTTAATAATATTTTCTATTAATAATCTGAATCTGTAAAGTAACTAAAGTAATCAAATAAATGTGGTGGAGTAGAAGTATAAAGTAGCATAAAATGGAAATACTCAAGTAGAAGTACCTCAAAATGGTACTTAAGTACAGTACTTGAGTAAATGTACTTTCCAGCACTGGAGGGTCAGTCATCCCAGCTCACTGCTCATCCAAAACCCGATGCAAAATAAATTCAGTTAACATCCATGATAGAAACTGCTAAAAATAACAATATGCATGTACTTTGAGATCATAATGAATTTAGTATAAGTTATATTATTTCTGGTGTGTGTGGTGGTGTGGTGTTCAGCGGGGGTCCTCACAGAGATGGCGTTGATGTCGCTGGTGTGTCCAGAGAAGGTCTGCTTGCAGGTCCCTTCCCTCAGGTCCCACAGCTTGGCCAGAGAGTCACAGGCTCCAGAGATGAAGGTGTTCATGTCGGCGGACAGAGCCAGCGACATGCAGTCTCCAATGTGGTTAGTGAAGATGGTCTTCTGCTTGCCAGTCTCCAGGTCCCACAGACAGCTGGGGAGGAGACGAGGAGGTGCATGGACAAGACAGAATGAAAGGACTGGGTCTAATTATCCTTGGGTCTGTTTGGATCAGGTCTCTTTTTTGTGTGAAAATGAATTCATAAGTGCTAGTTTTGGGTAGATTTTCCCTCAAGTCCATTTCATATTTGGTCCAAAATGTAAACCTCTTCTTTAGGCAAATCATGGTTTCATAGTTTCAGTGAAATCTTGTGAGGATTTTTCTACCAGGGAAGTGAAATAATTTTAGACCTGAGAACTCTGTTGCTAAATGGCTGCATTTCAGTGTCAAATGAGGTGAAGACTCATTTATTTAAACTGGCTTTTGTCTCTCCTCGTGCTGTTTGTAATTTTTGTGTGTTTTTAAGGTCTGTTGTTGCTCGTGTTTAATTGCTTGTTTCTTTTTTGCTGTTTTTATGGTCTTATTGTACTATTGTATTTTTGTGAAGCACTTTGTGATCTTGCTCTATTAAAGGTGCTATACTACATAAACTTTACTTATTTAATTTACTATATGTTAGTGACAAGAAAAGGGTCGAGAACCAAAGTGATCACAAAAAACAATTCAAATGTAACATCCATGGATGTGGACATTATTAAAAACATTAGCAGTATTCACAAACTGATTATCAGTTAAATTAGAGGATTGATAACGGTTTCATTTCTGTGCGTTTAGTAGGTGGTGGTCTAGCTTAGCACAAAGACTGGGAGTGGAGGAAACGGTTAGCTAACCTGCGTCAAAACGGAAAAGAAAAATCTGGAAACAAAATACAAACAGCACCAGAATTACCTTGGTTTTGTTCCAGCGTAACTCGGCTGGTATCTTGTTTTGTATTTCTACATGTGTTAAATACACACATACAATATGTAAAGGAGAAACTTTGGAGTTGTTAGAAGGCACTTTGGATAAAGCTAGGCTAGCTGTTTGTGCTAAATTTAACGCTAATGGACCAATGCACAGACACAAAACTGATTTTCTCATCTAACACCTGGAAAGACGGCAAACAAGTTTATCCAAAATGTTGTAGTTTTCTGTTCTATAGTACTCGGTGTGACCGTCTGCTCTGCCTGTGATCGAACGCTGACGTTACTGCTTCATGCAAAGATTTGATTGAGATCTTATTTCGATAGGGCCAATCCACATATACGGAATTATTGCAAAACTAGGGGGCGCCATCATGAAACCAAAAATTTAAAATATAAATTTCTCCCTTTTGGTTTCATATTTTTTCTCAAAGGACAACACAGGACAAGTGATTTACAGAGCAGATATGTATGCTGCAGCAGACCAAAAAAAAAAACAATGCTACTTAATTTCAGTGATCAATGTTAAACTCACCACGTGGTGTCACCAGAGGCTGACAGGATCTCACTGTCGCTAAGGAAACGGCAGCAAGACAGGTAACCTGGGTGGGACGGAGAGAAATAGTTTTGTCAACATCTCAGCCTGACCTTACGTCACTTCCTTTACTTTTTATGCTTTTATGTGACATAAACTTCATTTTGATGTTTTCAAAACATTTTCTGCCAATTTGGGGAGGCAAAATGGCGCAGGTGAGCATCACCCTCACCTGTGTGTGCGTCCAGCTCCCTGAGGGTCTTGGGGCTGGCAGCCTTGATGTTGTACACTGTGCACACGTTATCCAGACCACCGCTGGCCACCAGGTTACCAGAGGGGGCGAAGGCGACACTCATCACCCAAGCTGATTTTAGTGGGACAGCAACCAACTGGGAAGCGGAAATTTAGATTTACATATTAGGGTATGTTTGATATGGTCTGGTTGCTGATACTCAATATTGTTTAATTTGAACTTTTTGCTGCCAAAATTTAAAATCAGTCAATCGTCCCACCATGATTTCATTCCTGACAAGGTGAAAACAGAAGTTAAACCATCACTGAAGACTTAACTCACCACCGAAATCCAGACTAATCTAATTATTGTGAGGATTAGAAGATCCTACAGGACGGGTACACTACCCCAACCAATCACAGGCTCACTTCAACTCCTTTAACTATAAAACTGACCTTCAAAAACACAATCAAAGAATCACTTAACAAAATAAAATTAGTAAAGAAAGTCACATTTCTTGCAGCATCATACAAAGAGTAAACATTGCCTCGCCAGTATCTGACAGATAAAAGCCTAATACATGATAAAATACAATATCAGGACAAATTATTACACAGTCGCACTACCTCCCAGTACAAACTGAATGTTTTCTTTAGGATAATTTACAGCTTAACACCATTTATTACAATAGATTTACAAACGGACCAGTTAAATTAATTAAGCAAAATGAAGTTCTGTGGTTTAAAGTACAATACTGATAAGTGCCCAGACACATTTATTAAGAATATGGCAGAGGACACTTTTGGCTGACAGTTTAATTTAAGTTATTTAAATTTAGGGAACAAGTCAGGTCACATTTGGTGGTTTGTTTCTTCTACCTCACCTAAAAACTGCAGAACAGGTAAAGAGCTTTAAAACCCATTTTAGAAGCATTCTGTGCAATAAACAAACCCACAGTTACAGTGAAAACCTTAGTCATTATCGTCTTGTTTTGTAGATGTTAGTACGTCTCTGCACCGACGCCATAAACTCTGTGTATAACACACACTTAATATAACACAGGGAGTGTGATCGTACCTTGTTCCCTGTGAAGCAGTCCCAGATGAGAAGCTTGCCATCCTGTGATGCACTGACCATTTGCCTGCGAGGGAGATGACAAAAAAGCTGTTTAAACCAGTTGCCCCAGTGATATTGGACATTTTCCATCAGACGTAAGTGAAGAATCTCACATCACATGATGCCTGAGAGCAGTGTCTCAGGTGCTCATCGTTAAGTCTCACCAATTAACTATAACTTGTCTTAATGCCCGTTTTTGTCTTATGTAAAGGTGCTATACAAATAAACTTGCCTTGCCTGTTCTAAAATATCATATAGCAGTAATCTAATATCTGCACAATGATTCAGAAACATAGTATAAGACTGGATACCTGTTTTAAAATTCAGCTTCGTCTTGGCTGAGTATGTTGGACTTTAAGCTCCATGAATTTTGTTTGGAGACAAACCTACAAAAATATACTGACAGGTGAATAAATACAGAGCAGCCAAGATGGATTATCCACATTAAGGTGTTGCCTTGATGAGCTTCCACATTTAAACTAGTCTGCAGCTATCTGGGCTAGTTAGCTAGCCTGTTAGCTTGACCTTCCAACAACCTGAATGCCATTGTAAAACAAAAAAATAAATTAAAATGTTCTTGCAAAACTTCTTTCTTTCCTTCTTTCTTTAATTCTGTCTGTGAGGTAGTTAAGGTGCACACAGATAACTGGGTCATGTAGGCGGCACCTGAAACTGTCTAAGCTGAAGCTAATTGCAGCAAGACAGAAAACTATAATTAACCAAAACTTTAATCAAACTGGGGAATGGAGGGACTTGTACTTCTTCATTTCTGCCTCAGAGAAATATTGTGTAAGAGGCCTTTTGACATGTCACGGCAGGTAAAGCACAGGTGTCAATAATAAAATGAGTGATGGCTCGGTTCCATTGATCTGCCTCAGTTTCAGAGTCCTGCATGCCCCCACTGTCACACTGTCATGGCTTACTGGGACACCTGAACAGAACAGAGCCCTTTTTTACTAAAAAGTCTCATCCTCACCTGGAGTCAGCTGACCAGTGCATGGCATAGATTTTAGCCAGGTGACCCTTGAGGTCCTTTCTCTTCTTCAGCTGGACTCGGCCCACTGAAGCCACGCTCCCTGCTGCTGCCGACATGTTGCTGTCATTCACAGCCTTGCGGGCCGCCTGGTGGTCGCACGGGGAGTTACATGTTGGGGAGAACACACAGACAGGAGACAGAAGGAAAGAGTGAGGAAGGTAAACTCCTCAGATCTCCTCCCAACCTGCAGTTAAAAGTTAGTTAATTACGTTTATGTTACGCGGGCTGAATTTTAATCTCTTCACCTGTGAAAACAACTTAACAGATGTGCAGGTGCTGCTGTATGTCATTTAAAAGCACGAGGATAAGTGGTACTGTTAGTGGAAGTGATAGCAGCAATAGTAGTACTATTTTAATGTAATAGCACATAGTAACAGTACTGGTAGCAGTGGTGGTCAGCAACAGTATGTAGTAATAGTACTAGTGGTGGTAACAATGGTACTAGCTAACAAAATTAAGTTTATGTTACCTATTGTTACTGTCCAGTGATTTTTTTCCTGTAAACTGAAGGATTAAAGTATTCCTTTGTCGTTGTCCAGGAAAAACCATGTATCTCCAATTTTGGTGATTTTGAATTTTTCAGGTAAACTGAACAATTAACTTTTTCTTTATGGTTTGAGAATATTTTCCTACCTCTTAAGCTAAATAAACCCATTGGATTATCTGGAAATGCATTGTTACAAAGGTAAAAACAGGATTAAATACACTGTATGTTTTGTGTAATAATCGGGCCTTGCGATGCTTCCACAGATTTTAAATAACCTTCCGCAGGAAGTACTGTATGTTTCACCTGCAGGAGGTGCACTCACCTCAATCTTTGCACGGAGGCCATCGCACTCCTTTTTCAGTGCATCCATTTCAGCCTTATCAGCTGCCATGGCGACGGTTTATAGGGGATGTTACTGACGGAAAACGAAACTGTCACTGCGAAACAGGAAAAGAGAGGATGGGAATAAAGAGGAAGAAGACAAAAGGATTAGTTCACTCTTGATCTTGACAAAATCATTTTAACTCAGATTTTGATGGAAAGTATCCACAAGTCAGCACAACAGCTCCTGAAGGAATTTATTGCCTCTGGTGAGAAATGTGGTTCCAGTTTGGATGTAACACCGCTGCTGTCAGAATCCTTGTGTTGCTAGCTTGATCCTGCAGTACAGTACAGTACAGGTACAGGTACACAAAGATCCACTGACCAGGCAGAGCATCCCTCAGTGACCCTGATACCTTGATCTGGGACACTTGGTTTGCTGTTACACCATCAGAGATTTGACTCATACCTGACAGGTTTAATCCCTCCCTAAACCTAAAGTTGTAATACTGTTAGCGCTCATACTGGTCCAGCTATGGTGCACAGAGTGTGAGGGAAGGAAGGGAGGGATGAGGAAGAGGAAGGAATGAAGACATTGGGGGGGGGAAATACTGTGGTAGTCAGAAAGACTGCACAAAGAACAGAAAATACATTTAAATTATAAATGCAGGAGAGGCGTGACTGGAAAAAGAAGGCAAGAACAAATTGTATCAAGGGAAGAAGTCAAGGAAGGGAGGGAGGTAAGTTAGGAAGGAAAGAAGGAAGGAAATGAAGAAGGGAGCAAAAACCTCATTCAGACTTTTCTCAAGGTATAAAAATATACTTTATACTTGCAGCATGTAATGTAAAAGCAAGTATGTTCAACATACAGTAAGTGTTGAGATCAATCAAAAATCACTAGAAAATCCAAAGAACAATCTCCTCATTACACTTTAAGATATTTAATTCAAGGTGTTGCATCAGAATTTATGACCAGCTCATCTTAGGTTCTCACTTTGAGAGAGACACCAGCTCTGTAAAGCATTTCCTGTCCATACTTTTTCAGCTTAAAAAGCAACGTTCATGATCAGTTTATGTACTTGTTTATTAACTCCCCTCAGCTTTATAAGATCAACTCTTTGATGGGCTTGTTAGCTTGGACCCAGAGAAATGTACATGGACTTTTCAAATATCTAATGTAGATAAAACCTTTTACTCCTGGTATTAAATGTCCTCATTGTCTTTTTCTAACGGACTGGTTCCTTTACTTAATATAATTATCATGTCCCAAAAGCCCTGCGTGCAGTAGTTCACTGCATGTGCCTAATACTCTGTAATAGGATACTGACATCTGACTAATTTAACGCCAACTAGCTCCGAGCATGACCCTGCTCATCGCCAAGAAAACTCTTTCAAAACTAAAACCCTGCACCTCCACAAATAATAAGAAAATATGATTGTTAATGCTGAATAAGAAAATTCCAATTTCCCTCCTGTATCATTCCATAGCATGATATTTAGACAAACAAAAAGGACACTGAAAGTTTGTAGGCAATGCATGGTTGACAAAATGCAAAACTGAATTAGTTACTAGTTTGCACCAGCAAATATGTGATGCAACGCTGCAGTTTGATGGGACACAAGCCAGACAGGGAAAATAAAAACTTTCAGAGAAACAGTTATTTAACAAGCAAAAACTGCCAAACATTCCCTAGTTGCAGCTTCTCAAATGTGAGGATTTGGAGCTTTTCTCTGTCTGTTGTATATCATTGTAAATTTTATATATTAAAGTTTTAAAATGTTCTGTGGGCAAAACAGGCAATTCTCCAATGTCACCTTGACAAATTGTGACGGGCCTTTTCCACTATTTTCTGACATTTCATAGACTGAATACTTAATCGGTTAAAGGAATCACCTAAAATGGGAAGCAGCAGCCCTACATGCACAATAAGGTCAAAAGATCCATTGGGTGGAGGTTCAGGATGTGACCTACGTGAAACGCAGGTAGGAGCTTGAACCTGTGACAGGATGCAGGATGGAGGGTGGAGGATATGAGAGAGGCAATGGCAGCAGTGGTGGTGGTGGTGGTGGTGGGGAGGTTGCTACAGGGCTTTAAATCCAGGGCAGGAGATCTTAAGGGAAGCTTTACCGGTCAAATCTCCTGTCATCCGATTACTGACTGCTCTTTACCTCAAGATCAGAGAGAGAGGGAGGGAGGGTGATGTGGACAGCGGGAGACGTGGAGGGTCAGCAGCTCCTCCTCTAACTGTCCTGTCCTCTAATTTGACAGGAATGACGGTGCTTACACATAAATGGATCTACGTGAAGTGAAAGTGAAGTGAGTTAGAAATTGTCAGCTAAAGTCACTGGTAATGTTTGTTCTGGGAAAGAGGCAACACCTTGCAATAGCAACCCCTAGAAGTACCAAACATGCTGCAGGAGGTGAGCTGGATGAGGTCTGGCCTTGTCATAGATCAGGCTGCAGCTTACTGCTGCCACACCTGAGGCACCAACCAGCTCCCCTACAATCCAAAGATCACCTTCAAAAGGTTTAAAGAATCATTACATTGGATGCAATCTTACACGGGACTGATACATTATTCTATAACTCACAAGAAATCAATGCATTTCAATTCATGCAATTCAAGATGCCTTTAAAAAAATATTAGGAGCCTGCAGGGTGGAGTGGCTTTCTTGCATGAAAAATGGCTGCTGAATTTAACAAAACAACTCAGAAGTGAATATTAAAGGAAAGCTCAGGCTTCTCCAAAATCACTGCAAATGCACAAACTGCAGATGTGCAGAAAATCCTTAATAATATACAAGTTTCCCATCAATTTCCTATGTTTGCACTTTGAAGCAAAAGTCCACTTCCTGTTTTTTTTCAAATCTTACGAAAAACAAAAGTCCACTTCCTGTTTTTTCAAATCTCACAAAGTAAGATGATGTCACTTCAATTCAATTCACTTCACAGTTTTTCTCTGCAGCTCCAAATGTTCTCCAACGGTAGAGGAAGCACCTGAAGAGAGAGAGAGCAACTACAGAAGCATAAAAAGAAGAAACTCACCTTTTCCACACAAAACGTGGTCCCGTCTCTTCTTCTGCAAGTCCTGTGCAGCTCCTGGTCCCAGACACCTCCGGCTCTGCGTTCCCCTTGGAGCTTTTTTAGATTCCACAATCCCAGGGTGCACAACCTGCTCGCTGGCTCCTCCGACGCTCTCCCCCGGCAGACTGCTAGCAGCTTACTTGTGAGAAACTCTCTCTTTCTCTCTCCCTTCCTCCACAGTGAAGAACAGATGAGGATTGGAGGGGATGAAGGAGATAAGGGATGAAGGGATAAAGCTCAAAGGTGGAAATAGAGAGGGAAGGAGAGGGCGAGAAAGAGAGAGACTGGGAGAGGGAGCACGGCGAGAGGAGGTAGGTAAACCGATTGGAGGGAGAAAATCAGGTTATGAGGTCAAAAGACAAGAACAGGTGAAGAAATGAAAGAACAAGGCAGGAAGAGAAAGGGAACAGGTGGAGATGAAATGTGAGAATATGAGAGAGGAGAAAAAAAGATTGTGGAGGTTTGCAAAAAAAAAAGTACACCTGTTGGACAAAAATTAGGCACCGAAGGAAGGAGACTGACACATCAGGCCATGCACGTATTAAATATGAACGAATATGCTGTTGTTTTATGCTTCGACCAACCAGCTTTAATGAGTTTCAGGTGCAATGAAAGCAAACTGAAGGCCGGAACAAAGTTAAAAGGCAAAATGAGCCAACAACTTTTAATCCTCTTAAGGAAGCACATTAAATCATTTGCAACCTCTTATTCACAGATTTAAGACATTATTTTAATTTCTGGTTTGATTTTATGGATAAACATATGTCACCAGTGTCTTATAATAACAGAGAGGTGACACTGTACTCTGTTTTCTGTCAGGATGCAGGAGCCTGGGATGGATAGTCTGGGGCGGAGGTTGACAGGGGTGAATTGGTTTGCCAGAGCTAATGAGCTGAGCCTGGTTAATCAGGGTCTAATGGGATATCCGGGGACGGCCAATCTCGTTAGGGCATTAGAGCAGGTCAGGCAAAACATGCGTCACACCTGAAACACAGCGAGAGCAGGGATGAAAAGTGGATCAAGTGTCAAACATAGAGTTTTACCCCAAAATGAGACGCGAGCTGTGGCAGCAATAGTTAAAAATTGAAAGACATCACAAGGAATCAAATTTCAAAAGTTTACGGACCAAGTCATCTGAACTTTGGAGATAATTTCTTCTCCACAACAGGTATATGAAATAAAATCAAACGTAGAAAGACAGGCAGAAACGCAGGAGATCAGATATATTTGGATGCCAACAGTGAGACAGGACGGGAGAGGAGGTTCTGGGTCGAGCCATGACAGGAAGGAGAGCAGGGATTGGTCTTCAGTGAGAGATGATCTGGTTTGGTCTGCCCCCCTTGACATCCTGTAATCTGCCTTGTGGCTTCAGGGGAGATTTTTTTCTTCTTCTAGGAAAGGTGGGTGGTCGGGAACTCCACATAATCTGGTGTAATGTGATATCAATTACATCCCTGGATGAGCTGGATGAATGTAAATTAAGTAAAACATGATCAGCATATTAGCAGACTTCCCAGCATGCCCTTCTTTAGTTTGAGGAGAACTCACATGATGGAAACTTGTTTGTCTTTAACACATGTTAAGATAAGTCATAGTTTTGTCTTTTTATGATAATGAAAGCACTGATGAAGGTTAGTATTGAAGTCCCTACCCCCACTTATATTTTAACAGAGTCACTGCAGCTTCGCATGTTGTCTTTGGACCAACTGTAGTACAAAGTGGCCTCAACAGGAGCCGCCACAGCAGAAGAGCTGACTCTTCAAACTGTGAAAATTAAAAGCAAATCCTTCTGTAACATTTGTCAGCATGACTGAACAGTAAATCAACGTAATATCTTAAGATTATCAACTTGTTTTCTCAAGTTTAATGAACTTGAGATGCATTTGAAAAAGCTGATTGACTTCAGTTCAGTTAACTCACATTGAACCAGCTTGAAACATTTCACAGTGCACTGACTGAAGGAACATTTCATTTGCTCAAACTCTCGAGTTCAAATGTTGATTTCTGTCTGTTCCTAAAAGATTGGCAGCGAGCAAAAGCTGGAGCAAACGAAAAGGCTGAGCCTCGTACTTTAAATTGAAATCCTGAGGATACGAGAATATCTCTTATGTAAAAGCTAAACTATTATTTGAGGGAGCTGGAACAAGCTGAAAACACAACACTGACATGTTACCACTTTATTAAAGTTACATCCACCTGATGAACGTCCAATATATAAATGCTCCACCTTGTTCATCAGCTGGTCTCTAACTGTGTCTGTCTGCTGTTTGCTGCTGAATGATTTATCAGAGATTTTTTTGCTGCTCAATGCTTCTGGAAACAGGGTTGATGAGGGCGGTGAAAGTGAACCAAAATTTTAAAGTTGCGGGTCGGACGACCAAAACAATAAACTGAAAGACACTAAAATGCTCCGTAAGCTGAGGGCAACTGCAGAGTCCGGTGATAATTCTCTGTGGATCACATTACATGTTGTCATTTAATTCACGGATAATATAAAAATATCAGTGGGTGCAGCTTTAAAGCACTTCATGCACTTTTGATAACAATGATCTAGGAATTTATTTAAGCTGTAATATTACTGTATGATGTCTGATCTATTCCACAGCATGTGAGTGAAAGTCTAGTGTTTAAAATTGGAAGTTGAATTTGTCCTTGCTTCTGTAACAGCACCGGCTTTGGGGAGGAAGAGGTTTATTTCCTGCTCGAGTTCAGTCGAAGAGCTTTGGGGTCACAGCATGGTGAAGAGCTCGCATAACAGTTGCTACTTCAGTTGTTTGACAGAGGATTATGAAAGCATTTCATGGAGAGAAGGAAAGTTCGGCATCGACCCCAAAACAACAGAATTGTAGGATATAGATTTATTTTGAACAAGCTTTTGAAACTTGGTCTAAATGTTATCAGACAGATATTTAAGTCCTGATTTTAACAAATTAAAATTAAAATTTGAAACCTTTTTGCAGAGTTTTGCAGATATGAAAATGAATGCTTGTTCATAGACACCCATGTATGTTTGCAGTAATACAACAGAATTTTATGGGCCGCCCTCACCAAAAATACAGCCGTATAGGTCGTCTGTACAAGCAGCGTATCACGACCCATATTTATTCTGGCGACCTCTAGTGGGCGACTTTCACCCAGGATACCGCTGCTAGTATCAAGTAGTTTTGGTGCCTAAACCTAAACAAACTGCGACAACATTAACCACGTGTTTATTATTGTTACCATGACGACGAAGGTACGCCTGTCGCTGGCACTCTCCAGCAGTCATATATGTCGTTTTGGGAGTCATTGGCAAACGACCTACTCTGTCGTTTAGGTACAAGGACGTGCTGGAACTTTAAGGCAGGTTAGAACGACACTTGCTGAACAAATCGCTGTCAATGTCAAGGTCAAGTGATCCAAAGAATGAGTTCTGCAGTTCTGTGTTTGTGCATGTCAGGACACGAAACCCTCCAACAGGGTCTTCAGGCAACATTGGAGCTTTTAAAGAGAAAATTAAAATAATTAGATGAGCTTAACTGTCTCTGGTTGGCAGTGTGCCAGTTGGCTGTTTGTCTGCTTAAGACATTAAAACACTGTTAACCTCTCTGCTCATGCTCAGGTGATGTAGTCTAGTTACTACACCTCAGCGCTAAGCCACAAGCCTCATCCTCATTGGTTCAACGTCCTGCTAATCCGCCGTTTGTCCTTGTGCATCATGGGTGCACGCTGAGATCGTCAGAGATGTTTGATGGCCTCCTCTTACTGAGACCTTTAGATTAATCCTCACCGTGTCTTTTTTCAGTAATTGATGCTGGTGACATCATACAGCGGCATCAGTGTTACGCAGCCCTGGCTGGCTTTGTGCTTCTTCCATAAGTCAAACACACACAGGTTTAATGGCCGCAAGTCCTACCTGCATGTTGAGGTTGAGTATAAATATATTAAACCAGTATTTAGAAAGTTTTAACCTCTTTTTAACTATTCAGAATTTGTATACTAAAGTTCAACCATAAAGGATGTCTTTAGGGAATTTTAGGCATTTTTGGCCACCAAAATAGTACACTATTTTTAAAGGTATAAGGTATAAAGATAAGCAAACTACTTTCTTTCTTCTATGAAATGTCATGCACAGGCGCCAGAAATGTTTGTGCATTAAATAATATTTTCTGCATTTTCAGTTTTTCTTATGTATTTATATGTGTGCAATTTTTAATTTTGAATGATTTTTTTTAACGGAAACCTGCTTCCCCCTTTTAATTTAACACATCTATCTTGTCGAGGTGTTAACTGTGACTTCTATGTCCCAAAAGACTACTTTAATATATAAAACACAATGTTTTTTTAAAATCTTATTTCCATTTTTTAATTAATCAATTAACCAGTTTTTATTTTACTCCACTGCTCTCCTGGGATTTAAACCTCTCCTCATCTCCACATCCTCACATTCTTGGCCAGGATGCTTCCCCACCTGACTGTGTTTTATTTATTTTCTGTCAGTAAAATAAATTCAGAGGATTGTGCAGCCTAATCTCACCAATGAGAAATCTCTTCCTAAAGCGCTTTCAGTGGAAGTGAAAGACTGGACAAACCAAACATAAAGATTGTTTCCACCAACTTGCACAGATTGTTTTTAGTCTTTGACAGTCAGGAAGGAGCATAAACCTTACGACTGAGTAAAAAAACAATTGTTGCACATTCTTGTACCAATGGAGGGCAACCGACAGCTTGCACTGTTTATGTGCAGTACAATTTGTGCTGAAAAACCAAAAAGACCAAAAAGGAGGAATAAAAGCTCAAAGTTTGGGTGAGATCCTGGACGGAGAGGCATACAAGACTGTAGCGGGGGAACTGGAGGTTAAAGAAGACTGGCAGTGACCAGAATCTGTACATATCACACACTATATGATTTTATCTGCCGACTGTCATCACCAACTGACCCAGACTGGAACAGATCCGGTCCAACTTGATCAGTCGTCATGCACAAATCACATTCATAACCGGCTTAACATCCAGCATGTGTGTCCCCGCCTTCAGACAAATCAAGTGAGTATCTTTCAAAGTTATGATCTTCTTTGTTTCCTTGCTGAGCTGCAGTGTAGAGATAGTAACACATTTGTCAAACTCAGACTGGCTGAAGCCTCATATCAGCTTCAAATAAACATGGGAAACATTCTTGTCCCCCATCTCACTGAAATCGCTTCAGGAAGGGATCTTTCTAATGGGCGGAATGAACAGGAGGGATGATTACAGCATGCAGAACTTGTTTTAATGCTCATACGAGCACCTGACTATTCCCTCAAGACAGACTTGAGGGAATAGGGAACCTTTAAGTGGTTGTAATTTCTGTTTTTGAATTCATGAAAAAATAAGCTTTAAATTCTTGAAATAATATTTTGTTTCTCTAATTTCAGACACAGGGTATCTACTGGAGAGAATTTGGGTGATTGTAGCTACTAAATTAATGCATCAATGCTGTTTTTTCTGCATTTTCTGCTCATATGTTCCCTGCTCATTGTGTTGTTTATGCTTCTTCTGTTGTACAGTGTGTTTTAGGCTTCCTGAAAGTTTAAATCTGTCTTTACTTCTCACTGGTTCGTTGTTTGACTTGTTGATGGGACATTATTACATAGTGTTGGTAAAGAGCCCATGTGTTTCCCCTTCCTTCCCTCCCTCTCTCTCTCTCAGTGTCGGCCTTTAATCCTAATGAGCTGTGACAGAAGAGGGCTATCTGACTTCCTGATAACTCCCTGTGGTAACGAGCTCAGGAGGGAAGCAGGAGTACAAACCATGCACTCAACCCCCCTCAGAGCGGAGATTTGAGACTTGTTGCATTAATACTTAAAGAAAAAAACTTTATGGAGCTGAACTAATTAATGAAGGGGAAACATAGCGAGAGAAGAAAAGACAAAAAGCTGAAGTATTGTTCTTTTTATGGATTGTCTCTGTTGTTTTACTTTGTGTATTTTTGTACTGCTTCTGTGTATTTTGTTGTACCTGAATTTGACTTGATTTATCCGACATTTAAATTAAAAAAGTTAAATTAAAATCATAGAATTTCCTAAGGGGTAGGATAGGTCAAAGTACGTGTACATTTAGATTTTCAAAGAGAAATTCCAGTTATAATCTCATTCTTTTCTTTTTCTTGTACAGTAGATGGAAAAAAGTTAATCAGAAGTTATTTATTGACATTCAAAATACGTCAAAGCCTAATTCAATCTTTTTTAAAGTCTGGTGTCCCTGTTTTTGTGTGTGTGATTAAAAAAATGACACATTAAAGGTCTATTTTCTACTAAAACTGAAACTTTCTCATCTAAAAATGCTGCAGGAGGAACTACCTTACATATATTCACCAGGAAGAATTTAAAAATCTACTTTAGCTGCTCTTCAACTCTGCTGTTTTTAAATGTGGTCTGAAGACTCCCATAGTTACCTGTGTTAGTACTGCCACCTGCTGGGCAACAACAACAACAACAAGGATGAGAGACGACGAACCATCATATCACGTTTCATGAAGATGAGTTGTTTTATTAATTTATTAAATTAAGTCACACTTTAAGAATTGATTCATATCTGTCTGTATTCATCATGATTATATATTTCCAAATGTGTTTTCTATTTAACATTGGCTATTTTGGAGTTTCACATGAAGCGGATAACTGGCAATCACAAGCTACAAGTGCGGCGACTGAGAAACCTGAATGCACTGCAGCTTATGAAAACATGCAAATAGACAAAACACAAGAAAACAACATAGATTGAGCCTTTAGCTCTTGACTTATTACTAGCATGTTCATCAGTAGTTAGTGTCTCCTGGAAACTCATCTGCATGCAGCTGTGAAACTGGTATTGTAACAGTGTATAATAATGTAGTTTTTTACAAACATGTGTCCTAATATGTTTTTTACACCGGACAAAATGTGTGTCAGCTAAATATCTAAAACGTAAAACTGAAAAAGAAGTACAGGAGATGAAAAAAACACTGGTAAAGAAAAGTGCATAAAGAGTTTTTTGGCTTTTTTGAGACAGACGTAGAGCAACATAAGCGTGCATTTATCGTGTTTTATCCACCAGATGAATCTAAGTTCAATATTCACTCTCTTGTTAGCTCTGTTTTTGACTTTCTTCATGCTAACTGAGAGCGGTGAGACTGAATCAAAGCACTAAAGTTGCGGGACGTAAAACCAAAACAACGAGCTGAAAAGACGCTAAAATACTCTGTAGAGCTGAGGGGAACTGGTTTGCCACTAGGAGCGATATCTTTCACAGTTCAGTCAGGAGAGACTTCAGTATGAGTGAACAAATATTTATTGACATGTGCATAAAGATGAGAAATGTTAAGAGTCTTTGGTGATCATCATATTTTAAGGGGGGTAGAAAAGCCGTGAGCAGCATAGGATACCCCCCTGATGGAGTCTAGACACTGGTGGTGGTGGAAGGATGCTGAAGATCTGGCTGTGATGAGGAGTGGACTTCTCATGAGCCTGACCCGGACACTGAAGGTGGTGAACTGGAGGTGAACGGGGTGGAGGAGGGTGACAGCTGACAGCAAGCGAGAAGAGAACAGATTTAAAGTTGGCAGCAGCAATGTGATTGGCTAATGGAAATTGTGGCAAAATGTGGTTGGATAAGTGAACGAGTAAACGCCCATAATCAGCTGATTAGAGAAGCAGAGAGAGAGAGATGTGAATGAATGAGGCATAAAGATAGTCTTCCTGATTGAAGTTACGCTGAGCTTCATTAGACATCGTCATCTCACCCATTATTAATATAAAAATATTGATTAAAGCAGCTTTAAGTAGATAAAACACACACACACACACACACAAGTAAGGTGAGACATTAAGATACAAAACAATTATCTTTATTATTTATTTACAAGATCCACAGGACAGATTTATGCATAATTTCACATATTTTGATTTATGTTGCACTTAAAAAGACTCAATCAACTGAGCGACTAAAAAGTATGAAAACTTTGACATCAAATTGATCATTCTTACTCAGGTGGTGACATCACTAACACATTACATCAGACAATCATACTCAGGCTTAATTAACACCATGACACGTACGTTATATACAGTTAATATAAATCTGATATAAACACTATTCATTGCTAAAAAGCCCAAATTTTACATGTAAATAAATCTATAAAAAACATTAATAGTTATCTTGAATCCCTGATCTATAACTTCTAAAACAGAATTGTGTAAAAATAGGATATTTATGTGGTATAATTAAGGCACAGATACACTGTAGCACCACAACTGTGTGACAGCAATGATCACAAAACATATTGACCTCCCCTAACCCAAATACTTTCTATATCGTTATACAATCCATTACAGGTGATTGATTATGAGTAGACAATTTAAATGATAATCTGTATGATGATTGGTTATTCGTATCAATATTGGATGTTTTTTGGGAGTATATATAAATTTAGTTTTCTGTGTAAATTGCTGCATTATCAGTGCACAGACCTTACATAAATTAAGTTTATTTCCCTTAAAGGAGAAGAGGATTGGGCCGCACCAGCTGTTTGTAAATCCATTGCTATGTTTGTTAAGTTCTTCCTGAGTTCTTAGTAAACACTGGCTACCGTAATGTGTGTAAAGTTTCTTTAAATGCTGATATTCATTATACTGTCAGTTGCATAAGGAATATGTAAGGTTAAAAGCAGTGAGAAGAATTCATAAAAATAAAAGTAAGGCTGCCTTTAATTTCCTTTATACAACGTTAAACCCATTTTAATACAACACTTTTTAACCATACAGCGGACCACCCACGCTTTTGTCACGAATGAAAAAAGAGAAAGTCCAAAATACCACATATTCATTTCAGAAAATGGTTTATCTCATGCTCATTCTGTAAAAGATGAACTTTAATACCTGACTGAATTGTGTCGGATCTAAATAACGTTTGAATTTATACTTCAGCCTTCTCAATCCCAGGATTTAAGGGAAAGGGAAAGTTCATGCAGCACTGTGTGAAAACCTGACAAACTTCTGACTGGTTAACTTGTTCGCCTTGTTTTCCTCAGATGATCTGAGCGGTGTTTCTCAGTGTGGTGATGATCACAGCGGTGTTTCTTCTCTAGTGTGGTATGGCGGTGCTGGCACCAGCTCCCATCTCTTTCTCACAGATGAAGGACCAGTACATGCTGCAGGGGGCGTCGTACCAGCTCCGTATCGCCACTCGCTCCATCACTTGTGTTTTCACAATGTAGCCACAGTCCTCGTCGATGTGGTTGTTGGGCTCGCCGACCTCCCAGAAACTACAGTTAGAAGAAAGAAAGCAGGAGAAAAATCACTTTGGTCAACAGTGTATTTAAAGTCATCAGGTATTGTTAAACCTGGGCCCTATTTGTACAAATTTTAGAGTCTAAATGACTCAAAGTTACCAAAAGTCGTCTTCCTGCAACAACTCCTCTCGCGAGATTTCAGAGCGAGACTTTCTGTTTCTGGTTAAACAAAAAGGATCTTACTCTTTAACAAACGGTCTGTCTCTGCAGGGATCCTTTCCATAATGTTGTCAGACACTTAGAATAACAGTCTGAACCAGAGTCAGTGGCAAAAACAAGAACTTTTAGTGGACAGATATTGACGGGCGCAATTGCCCCAAAGGATTACGTTGCAGCCATTGCAGCTTGTTCGCGGCTGCTGGTGGAGCAATTCTCAAGCTAATGGTACCTATTAATCATTTAGACTCCAAAATATGTAAAAATAGAGTCCAGGTTTCAAAATGCAGCTCATAATTTACATCCAGTGCCATCGTTTAATGCAAGTAGTGTTTCTCTTATATAGTAACATGTAGAGCAAAGACTTGGAGGTCGGGGTAGTGCGTCAACTTTAATAATAAACATCAATAAACATAAAAGTTGCAGATGGAGTAAAAAGAATAAAGTGAAGGATAAAGGTGAAGCATTATGTAGTTGTCACCCAGCAACAGCTGAGCAGAGGAAATAATAAGAAACATCTCAGCAGGAAAAGAGGAAGGGAAGGAATGTAGGGGGCAAAAGAGGAATGACAAAACGTTATTCATCAACAAAATGAGGAAGAGAAATCAGATGGTTATTAGAAATCTGTTGAGTTAGTGCAAGATGGGAAGGAAACTTTGGAGAATAAAAAGAACTACAGTAATATTGTGAAAACAAAAATGCAGCAAATGCACAAAGGACAAAATATTAACACCACCAGAGACAATCCAGAACATGAAGACGACCTGACTTTGCATTTTTAAGCAAAATGTATTTTTCCACAGTTCCCTCTTTGGGCTCCGACACATTTGTTTTTCATCACAGGTCAGAGGTCAAAGGTCAGGGTCACCTGCAGCGCAGAGACTCACAGCAGTTTAACAGCAGTTACATAACGCTGCTCAGAGCTGCTGTTTGCAGGCAGACATGATCCTGGCCTCCATCCAGCTGTTATCTCACATCTGGAACATCTCGAACCTTTAACTCTTCACTGACTCTGTCCTGTTCATTGTTTCTGTGCTTCAAAACAAAGCTTTTGTCAAAACAAAGCCTAATTAGGGGTGCAACTAATGATTATTTCCATTATTCATCAACATACTGTGTGGATTATTTTCTTTATAAATGTTGATAAAATTGAAAAAATACAATATGTAATTTCCCCCGACGCCTAAGGTGATGTCTTCAAATTGATTTTTGTAGAACTGACAGTCCACAACCCCAAAATATACAATTATCGATAATCAAAACAGTTTTGATTATCGATCGACTGTTAACTGTTACTGTTGATTCGTTTTCTATCGATTAATCCACTAAATGTTTCAGCAATAGCAGAGGATTCAGATTGTTTAACAAAGTAATCACTAACAGTCAATAAACTGATCTGCGACAAAAGGTTTTAATAATTGATTCATTGTTTTAAGTAATGTATCAAGTAACAACATTAAGAGTCTATAGCCATGCTAGCTGCTAACACCAGCATGCTAACATGCTGATGTTTAGCAGCTACGTTTACCATGATCACCATCTTATTTTAGTAAGTTAGCATGCTAACATTTGCTAATTAGCACTAAACACAAAGAACAGATGAGGCCGATGGGAATGTCATTAGTTCTGCAGGTATTTGGTCATAAAGTATTGGACAAACTGAAGTTTTGAACTAATGATGGCACTAGACGAAAGGTAAGGGACCACCAATGTTGTTACAGTTCATCCTGAGGGGAACATGAATATTTGTACCAAATGTCATCCCAATCCATCCAATAGTTGTTGAGATATTTCGGGTCGGGTTATGCTTGAATGGAAGTCATTCTTATGACATTTTGTCCACATCGGAAATCTAAAGAGTTTATAGTGGTTCTGAACGACTATATTCGAAGGCGGAATGAAAAGAAGTCTCTCCTGGAAGAGATTCATAGTGTTGCTCATGGTTGTTCACATAAAAAGTGACAGAAATAGTGCGTCAAGAATGAAAAAAGAGCTGAGAGAGAGGTTCAAACCCTGGCTCCTTTCTCACCTCCACACATCTTCACAGTGTGAAGTTGGTGTGAATGTCGAATGTCTTGAGCCATGCTGCTAGTGTGGCTAAAAATAAGGATCAGATTGGCTTCAAGCCAACAGTAGTTTTAAAGAAGTATACTTTTCCAGGGAATCCAGAAACCCTTTTTAGAGTCCAGGAACTTCAGTTCCTTTTTTTGCTTCCTGCCCCCCAAACATTTTCTTCCCCCACGGGATGACTATCCAGTGAAACAGGAAGTATTGGGTTGAAGTTAGCACTCAGAATTTTTAATTTGCCTCTTCTACTTCTCCCCCCACCCCCCACCCCGCTGCATCTTCCCTCTGGCCACCTGACTCTCTTCATTTGGCCTTGTTCAGTGTCAACCAGGCCAACAACTGTCACTGTGCAGCTCGCAAAACAAAACCTGTGCCAAAGTCTGAAGGTATGCGAGAGGTCAATGTTCAACAGAGGTACAAGTCAAATGTTCAGTCAGTCTGTGTGTGCGTGTTTGTCCAAGTATGTGTGTATGACAGACAGTCTGGAGCCAGAGGAGTGGAGTCACAGTTTGGGCAGAAATGAACTCTGTTTATTGTATCAAAGCTCCAAGCTTGATTTATTATTTTGTAGAGTCTGAGTCAAAGTCCTCCGTATCTTTCAAGACTACATTTCATGCCCTGTCTCATCTGTTTAATACCTGGTCAAGTTTTTCATATTAAATACTAAGTGAGATACTTTTGTATGTTTTGCAGGCTTTAGTGGTTTTTGGGTTATTGTATTCATGGCTAGCTTACCCTCTTCCTTATGTTCCCCTTGTTGTTGTAGTTCATGCACACATTAGCAAACAATTGCTTATTAATTCATCAAACTCAGACATGAAGGAACAATTGCATTCATTGAATTTGTGTCTCTGGCCTGACCTGATGTCCAATATTCACTGCTGGAAATGAGAGCAGTGAGACTGAAGCAAAACAGGTAAAGCTGCAGGCTGTAAAACCAAAACAATTAGCTGAAAGATGCCAAAACTCTCCATGGAAGTGAGGGAAGCTGCAGAGTTGTGCAGTAGTTCTTTGCGGGTTTGTCACACGTGACACCTTTCACATTAAATCAAGTAATTTGACCCATTTTTTAATATAAAAATATTGATTAGTGCAACTTTAAATATATGTGCATTAATTAACTTCCCATGTGATCACAGGAACATCAGCGGGATGTAGAAACAACTAAAAATGAAAAGCTTGACCAAGAAAACAGATTTTGACCAAAGAGAACATGTTAAGTGGTAGTGATGCGCCCAAATCCTAAAAAAACTACCTCAATCTTAAGAGGGCTTTTAGTAAAGAGTTTTACAACCAGATCCTTCACCAATGCAAAAAAAAAAATCCCTTGAATCAAATGAAATTGTTATCTTTGCAGAAGTGAAACCAGAACTTCCGGGTCCTGTGCCAGAAGTAAGAAACCCTCATTCAAAATCCCACTGACATTTGTAACAACACTTATAACTTTTAATCCAGACTTGGAACAGAGCCGTTCTCAACACTAGACCATGTGGCTCGCTTCATATGTTTAGGACAGCAGTGTTTTGAAAAACGGTCAAATATCATTTTTAAAGGTCTTTCTTTTTTATTTTCCCACATAACCCCTGACAGAAGAGGCGAGTCCATAGAGGAGTTGAGGGGTCGTAGTTAGCTCGGACCGGTCTGTAATAACAGCAGGACAGAGACTGAACACTGTAGAACAGAGATTACAAATAAAAAACTGGAAAAATTGCTTTAGAAGAGAGCTTTTGTAAAATGTATGGATTTGGACGAAATCAAGTTACAATTACATAAGTAGTACACGTGCTGTTGCACTTGTAGTTTTTTGTGTACGTAACTGTTGTTTAACTTAATTCAAATCACGAAGGTTTCAATTTCAAATAGCAACTGCTGTAGTGGATGTCGATTTGTTTGAAAGAAATGCTGAATGACAGATTGCATTGAACCCGGACGTGACGCCATGACTTCAGCTGTGTATGCCGTTTGGTTCTGAACATGTTAGGAGGCAGATGAAAGAAGTGGACCTACCCTCCGACCAGCGGGGTGCCATCCACCCATTTCCACTGATCCTCCGTGTGCTCATCACTGATCCCAAACCAGTAGGCGTTCCAGTGGCCTCTGGGAAGATTATCCCACAAAAACGTCTGAGAGGAAACACACACAAAGGAAAGTATAACACATTCATCACTGATTGTTTTTGTACAGTAGAGTGTCGTTAGAGAGACAGCTCAATGCCTGACATTTGATTAATATCCCAACCTCATCACCAGACAGGATGTTGATATTGGATAATTCTGCAAAAGCCCAAATTATGTTCAATGATTGTGTTTTTGTAAAGAACAAGGCTGGTGATATTCTAGTATATCTTTCTTATTGTCAACAAATCCCAAAAAGAGACTAAAACCAACACTGAATGTATACACTAACAAGTACTGTGTGTGTATCACAGCCTGATATATCTTCTTCCCAAAAACTATCAGTGAGCCTCACTGTTGTTCCTTCATCACCATCAACACACACACTGTAGTTTATTATGACTCAGTCCCACACACACCGTCCTGCTGCCCCAAATACTCACTACAGCACCAAATGTGGATTTATTTATGTTGTAAAACTACAGTGAGCAGCTGTCAGGAAATTTGTGAGCCATCTAAAAAAATGAAACTATATATTTGTGAGTCGTTTTTCAAGATTTACATCTTCAGTAGGAACCAATGGGCTTGGAGCTGAGAGCTACAGACACGGTGGGGAAGTCGGAAAATATTGAGAAACAGACTAACACATTGTTGGTTTTGGTCTGTTCATGGGATTTGTTGACGATAAGACATTTAGAGAATAACACCAGTCGTATCCTTTAATGTTCAGTGCCATGTTGGTGGCTTATCCTGTAAGTGACAAACTGATCAATATCTTCAACTAATAAAATGTGTTTGTTCATACTGTATCAACGTTTACCTTCAGTAATAAGTCCACTAATGTAAGTTACCTGACACATCTGCAATAAACTGTTGGAGCTGGTGATGTTTTTGAACTCAGTAGAAGAAAATGAAGCGGCTCTACCTGATAAAACACTAAATAAACTCTAACTGTCACAAACTCTAATGACGTTCCTCGGGACATGGCAGCATTGTAATCTACATGCAGCTTGTCGTACTGTACCTGCTCCTCGGCTGTGTGGATGATGGCCAGGTGAGCCCCTTGGCTCTGGCAGTACAACTGGCTCTCTGACCAATCCCTCGTGGTTCTGGAGATGAAGTAACAGCTGTTGTTGAAGAGATGCCAGTCCATGGGGCAGACGATAGGGGCCGGCGCCGCCTTCGTCGTTGGTTTGATCACCTCAGGAGCTGATGACGTACAGACAGCACAGTCTGATCCAAAATAATCCAACACCTACATTTCACTCTAGCTCTTGCTCAAATGCACACTTTACTCAGAGTAGCACTGCAGTAGGTGCTAAAAGCTGACATGTAAGTGGCCAAAAGCACGCACCTATATGCAAATATAGAGTCGACTTTACCTTTAGTCACCTTGGCAGCCAGTTTGGCCAGCAGCTCGTCCTTCTCTTTCTGCAGCTGGTTTTTCTCCTGCAGCAGTTTGTCGATGGAGGCGGTGAGAGCCGACACATTTGCGTCCTGCGTCTGCTTCTGCATCTCTGAGGTTGCGTCACCACCGCCCTGAGGTTTGTTCTTATCTTTGGAACAATAATGGAACGATGGACTAGTAAGTTAATAGACACTTTAGAGCTGCAAGGATTAGTCGATCGAAAGGAAACTAAGGGGCAACTATTTTGATAATCAACTAATCTTTATTAAGTTATTTTTCAAGCAGAAATTCCAAAAATGTGATTGTTCCAGGTTCTCAAATGTGAAAATTTGCTACTTTTCTTGGTCTTGCGTTATAATAAATTGAATACTTTTGGGTTTTGGCTTTTGGTCGGACAAACCAAGACATTTAATGAGGTCATCATGTGTTGTGATGGGCATTTTTCACTGTTTTCTAATGTACACCTCTAATAAATCTGCTACCTTAAAGATGAGAAAAGAAATGAATGATAAATAATGTTAATCAAATCAAGGTGAATTTAAAATGTATTTCCCTGAAAAGAGTTGTGAAAATTGACTCTCAAATCATGCTAATTATCCAAATGAACAAAATTATAATTTTTCTTTGCATTAAAAAATCTTCACTTCAAACGTTTTGCACTTTGCCTCCGTTGTCTCACTCTGACTCAGCTGGCAGCAGTTGAGCCAACAAGCTCATTAAAAGCAGAAGCAGCTTTTCAGCCTCCGGACTGTGTGGCTGTTTCAACATAACAACCCCACACACACACACACACACACACACACACACGTGCTAAATTGGCAAACATGCTGGAAATATCAGTGTTGCAAGCCTCAAACCACTGTATCCTCCTTTTTTATTACTTGAAACTGTTCATTCTGCAATTTTGAATTTACTATTTCTGCCTTTGTTTTCGCAGCGTGCACTGATGATGAGCATCAGTCACATAGCGGGATTTATTTAATATCTTCCTGTTTAGTCTCCTGAAATATTCGGCTGTGCATCCAGACTATCAACAGTGGACAAATGACTGTGTTGAAAGTGCATGTGGGAGAATTTTAAAAGCAGAAAAGAGCAAAATACAGGATATCTACATGATTTAATTTCAGAATGTAATGACGTAATACTTTTTAGTTCCTCAAAAAGAAAAAAAAAGAAGTTTCCTTGGTAAAAATTGCCAAAGATGCTCAAGATATCGTCACAGTAGCTCTCAAATAGAAAAACAGAAACACATTCGTACTACCAACATTAGCATGAAGTGATTTATTTTAACATAAAAATACGTCATTGTTGAGAGATAAAACAGAACAAAACATAAAGATGGAACAGAAAAGTAGACACATACTGTTTATTCTCATATTATTTGTTCCAGATGAAACTTTCTTAAAAATATTTTTAGACATGAGATGTTTTTTCATTATTTTTCATTCAAACTGAAAAGGCTCTATAAACTGTGGTTGTGCTATGTTACATTTTCTCAACAGTTTGCATTGTGTTTCTCATTAAAACAAGAAATGAGTATCTGATAGCTGGTGTACTCACAGTGTGCAGTGACGGCTATGATGCAGATCAGCAGGACGGCGCACAGCGTAGCCAGGCAGATGGTGGCGAAGCGGTAGGCCCCGGGGCCGCTCGTCCTGGGGATCAGTCTGACCGGGGAGACTGGGTGAGCTGGAGGTGGCACGGGGGAAAGATTGTTAAGTAACATAATAAACCAAGGTGTCTGGATGCTGCATACTGATGTACACAGGAGGAATTCACAACATTAATGATGGCTGCATTCCATTTAGGAGAGCCAGTTCCAGGGCTCTGGTATTGGGCACTTAATGGAACGGAGCCATCGTTAACGTTATTCCTTACACCTGTGCTTTTCCTGCTTTGACAAGTCAAAACGTCTGCAGTGAAAAGGTTCTCTTGTCAGCTGATAAGTGAGTTTAATATCAGTGTGCTCGACATGTGCTTTAAGAAAATTATTTAATTATTTTCTATTTCATGGCCTCTAGAGCTCTATATAATGTATTTACACTGACTGATTTTCTTGAAGCAGAGCCTTTTATCCACAAAGGAATCGCTGCTCTGCTCCGTTCAGACTTGTGTAACTCAAACATGTCAGAGTAGTTTATGGGATGTGGGGAATCTGGCTGCACTACAATTATCAAACCAAGCAGACAGAAGTGAGGGAAATTACTTTGATTTGTTTGGATGTGAGGCAGCCATCACCAGCGGGGAGATTTATTCCTGCACAGATTCAAGTATTTATTAATGTTAGTTTCAGGAATTTGTGAATCGGACTTCCGTGATATTTAGGGGATGCAGGCGGACTCGGTTTTGTTTATGATGCGTTTGAATTCCTGCCATTAGCCAAGATTTAATCAATAAATCAGATGTTAAATGATACAGAGCTGATTCCAAATCCCAAGCAAGGACTGTTTGTGTGAAGTCAAGAAAACTGTGGAAGCAACACATGTTAAGACTTTCACACTGGCTTCAACCTTTTGACCTTTAACCCACAACGTAAGGATCCTAACTACAGAAAGTCTTTTTGTTTTAGATATTTTTCTCTTTCTCTAATTTATAATGAACATAGTAACTTTCTCCCCAAACTTGGGTGTCATGTACAGGAGGTCTTATCTGCCAGATAACACTGAGCAATGAAGTTCCAGTGAATACAAGGCTCCTTCAGTGTTCACTAGAGTCTTAAAGGTTGGGTAGGCAGTATTGTTATCGCGTCATAGGCCAACAAATCCACAATAACCGTGCAGCATATTGTAATTCAAGAGGTCTAAGAGCAGACCTCTACTTCTGCCCCTCCTCTTGTCTCTGTTTTCAGGCTTCAGAAAATCTAGCCTGTGACGGGAGACTTTAGCCAATCACAGGTTATTTCAGAGAGATGGTGCGTTTGTATTGGCTGTTCTACAAATGCAGATGCGTGTGCATGTCCCTTCAGATGGTCAAAACCTGATTTAATGGCGGAAAATCCTGAAACTTAATAAATAAATGTCCAACACCTCCTTTGCCTACAGCGGTGTATAGAACAAAACAACACGTCCCGGCTCCACATGGAGCTTCAGGCTCATTATGTTCGATGCCATGGCGCTCGTATCGACATGGCAAAGAGGCCTGATGGCAAACAGTGGGAATAACTTTTGACGGGGGACAGTGGCGTGTTGGACGGCGATGCAGCTGCCTCTGAAGCCTGCGGTGCTCTGCTCTGTGGCTGTGAAGCGCTGGAGGGGCGTCTTTGAAAAGACAAGTCGTGGCGAGAGGGGCCGCGGTCTCTGTGAGGCTCACGCTGTGGAGAGCGAGCCCTGCGAGGCAGGAGGTTTTGCAGGGTGAGTGGTTCCTTCTGCTGCCTGTTGAAGTTGTGGGTTTGGTGGGAGGGGCTTAGCAAAGTGACAGGAGGCAGCAGAGAGAGGAGGAAGGTTTTGCACAGGTTGCACAGATTTTGCCTACCCCAGCTTTAAAGTAGAAACATGGCGGTGCAACATGGTGGACTTTGTGGAAAAGGAGCCGCTCCCTCTGTAGATATAAAGGGCTCGTTCTAATAACAGTAACGAAAACTATTCTTATTTTCAGGTGATTATACACTAACGAAAACATACTCTTACACACTGGTCCTTTAAGCCTGTTTTGTTTTAATGTTGTATTTTGTATTATTGTGGTTGTTTGCTTTGTTTTCATGTTGTAATGTACTTTTACAATTCTTTGCTTTTTGCTCTTGTGTTGTAAAGTGCTTTGTCATTTTTATTTTGTAAAGTGCTCTATAAATAAAGTTTCAGAGCTGAAACAATTAGTCAATAAAGTGATCAACAACAACAACAAAAAAAAGAATTAATTGTTTAGTAATTTTTTTAAAGCAAAAAATGCCAAACATTTCCTAGTTCCAGCTTCTCATTTGTGAAGATTTCCAGCTTTTCTTTGTCGTATGTGACAGTAAACTGAACATCTTTGGGTTGTGAACAGTTGGTTGGACAAAAAAAAACAAACGCAGTTTGAAGACGCCACCTAGGGCTTTCTGACATTCAATAGGCCAAACACTTAATTGATTAATAGAGAGAATAATCTTCAGATTACTCTATAATAAAAATAATCATTACTGGCAGCCCTAATAATTATTCTTAACTACAGGCTGATAACAGTAGGCTCTAAATTAAAACAGCTTTATACAGTGTGAGCAAAATGTGTGCAAACCTGCCATCAAGGTTACATAATGTAGCTTGAGTGCTGTGTTTTGATTTGTGAAGTGAATCCAGTATTTTTCAGATTGTGTCTCCAGTGCCCAAAAACGTTAGAGGCCAAGAGAAGCTCAACGTGGACTGAAATATTAATGAGACTGGGAGAAAAAAAAATCTGGTTTTAATTCCTCCAGTTATTAAAGACTTAAAGTCTGCGGTGAGTCCTTACCGCCCTGTCCAACATCTGGCCTGCGGTTGAACTCGTCATATGAGCCGTCGTCGTCCATCAGTTTGGAGTACATCCCCTCACCGGCCAGGGAGCTCCCGGGGGTCGACATTTTAGAGGTGGAAGTAAAGAAAAAAAAACGGATTGAAATTAAAAGTTTAGAAAGTTTCAGTTTAGAGTGAAAGCGAGCGGCAAACTCCCAGTGAAGCTCTGGATCACTCACCCTCCTCCTCTCCCTGCTCCAGCTGTTTATAAACCGTCCCTGGTTCCGCACTGGAGTCAAGTACCGCAAAAAAAAAAGTAAGATGCCCTCCGGTCCCGCGTTTCAAAATAAAAGCCCTAATAAGGCACAGGCGCTGCACACGTTTACGTTACCAACATTTTGGAAATGTTACCTAACTAAAAGTACAGTAGTATTAACAACAAACTATACTTCAAATATTAAAAGTAAAAGCACTCATTATGCAGGCCTCTCAGTGTAATATTATTGGCCTAAATATAATTATATTAGATTATTATCAAAGATGCATTAATGCTAATTTAAACTATTTTACATATACTGTTGGGGAGATAAATAAATAACAGTCTTATAAGCCGATCGTACAGTTTGTGTGTGAAATATTTGTATAAGCAACGAGTAACTCTAGCTGTCTAATAAATGTAGTTGAGTAAAAAGTACAATATTATCCTCCGAAATGTAGTAAAGTAAAATTAGAACGTTACATAACATGAATATGCTCAAGTAAAAGCCAGGTACCTCAAAATTGTATAAAAGTGCAGTACTTTAGTGAATATTCTTAGTTACATTCAACTACTAAAAACATGATATCATTATCTATTGTATAGTATTGTATAGGCTCAGTGGAATAAAGCATGTGACCTTGATGGATGATGGATTGTTGATTGTTGTCTTCACAGGTGTCTAATTGAGGAGAGGAAGCCAAGAAGAAACTTCACTGACGTCTGCATCTGCGTTTTGCAGGATAAATAACTTACAAATTAATGGATGTATGAACGTCTGCACAACATACTTTTAGACCAGACAGTCATTACATTATTGCATTAATCTGTCATAATCTGCCATAGGCTTGACATAAGACAATATTTATTTTCATAACATACCTAATAATAAGATGTAGTATCAGACGTTGAGATTTACTGAGATTTTACTGTCAAACTGTGTTGTTTTAGTCTGAATGTTTGACAGCATGTTTAAAAAAATGCTCATCTGGACCCAAGACACATCCTGCCTCTTTGTCCCATACTGTAGGTACAGGCGTCCCACAAAACCCACATGCTTGAGCACAAATATAACATCAATATTCAAATTACTTTTAGGCCACATAAGCCAGTTTAATTTAAAGCAATATAAACCACTATAGAATAGATGTCTTATGTATTTAGCAAGAGGTCCATGGAGTAGGACTATACTGATGTTTTTTGTTGTTTATATTCTATTACTTAAATTAATTTTCATACTGTTTTACTGTGTTTTTTGTTGAAAAGCATTTCACAAAATTCTTGATTCAGATGGAGAAAATTGTTACTGTCCATAACAAGGCAATGGAAACACGTTGTTTCCCACAATTATTGTACATAAACCAATAAGGAAATACACACATTCACATACAAACACACTGCACGTGAATTCAGAATACACAGATTTCCATAAAGAAACCTTTTCATATGAAACTGCATGACAGAAAATCTTTGTTTTTTTTCACCATCCATTGTCAAAGTCACGTCACTACTTTAACATGAGCAATTTAGAGCTCTTATTTTGACGGCATCCTCGCATGTTTTCCGGTCTTGTTGTTGTGTGCTTGACGTAGCTCTCTGACGTTTATTGTGCCACATTATTTATGGTAAAACCCCCAGACCTCTGCCTTCCTATTGCCTCTTGGAGGGATTTAAGAGAACATGCGCAGTTTCCAGCATTTGTGAGTCAGAAGCCTGTTGTTGTGTTTCTGCCTGTCGGGACTGTGCAGACAAGTCACAGTGTCTCTGTCCTGATGGATCAATCTATGATCAGATGATCTCTGTTTGTCAGGCTCATCTCAATAAACTGGTGATTGGGGTGAAGATAGGGAAAAGCATAAAATAGATGGGATGAATATGTTTGAGGTTAAGTCAGATTTTTACTGCCTCATATCATATACAGACGGGTGACAAATTAAAGGAAAAAAGTGTGTAGCAACATAACAAATGCAGCTTGATGAATGGTTTGATGAGTATGAAGATGATTGGTTGATGCTCTTTTAATGAGGAACACCAGCTGCTTTATTTTACTTTGTCAGCATTGAATCCAAATGTAACAGGACCTTCAGAGGACACCACCCCAAACTCCATTAAGGAAACCTCTACTTTTGGCCTTGCTGACATGGCTTTTTTGATAGAGGCATGAGGCCTTTTTCAATACAGAGTTCGCCAAGTTCAAACTTGTGTCCTTGGTATTTTGAACTTGGCAAGTTAAATTCACGATTTCAATCTTCTGATAACGGGAGGACGCTGTGCGCTCGGTTTGCAATTGACTGTTTGCTAAGCCCCGCCATCCTTAGTCACTGTTGCTACCTGTCAAGTTGTTCATTCTCGCAGGGCACAATCACAGTTTACAACAATGGTGGCAGAATTATCACTTGAAATTCTTAGCAATTTGGGTCCTTGATTTCAGACATAGGTAGACCAAAACAGGCTTATCTTTTCTAACTGATGACCTTCGATTTTGTCAGCTGAAATGGCAACTGTCGCTGCCATATTTTATCAGCTATAGCTAGCTAATTAAGATAACGTTATCTCCATAAGTTGGTTGAAAATGCTGTCTCCGGTGGACAATTGTTTTCCCAGCCAAGTTGTTTAAAAATGAGAATCCTGTAAAAGGGTTTCTTACAGAAAACCTCCCTTGCATTTCTCAAATATGAACACCATTGCTTGGCATAGTTGTACTCATCCAACATGGAGGAAAAATAGGCATTCAATGGAAGAAAGTCACACCAAACTCCATGCAGGAAACCTCAACTTTTAGACTTTTTCCACTCAGCTTATTTGCTTGGCTTATGTCCACCGTCTGCAGTATTCCCAGGATCTACTTTCACCAAAACACACCCATGGTGGGCGGTGTGAAGCTATTGTGAAAGTTAAGGTTTTACTATAATAAAGCGCTGCTTAGTGAATCATCTCCCAATGAATGAATGCTCCTAATAGCTGAGATTAAGTGAGATAAAGTGTTATATGTGCTATAAATGTATGTTAGGCATGTGTGTCTGTGTGGCCACCTTTCATGGGTGTGTCTCGCTAAAAGACGCAGGTTGAGGTGCATGGCATGAATAGACCACAGTGGATCTGCTCATTATGAAGTCTTTTCTGTTTCTCCTCTCCATTATTGGTAAAAATAGCACGTTTTTTGACTCGCTTTTCAGTTGAACAGCTGTTGTTTTGTAAAGTTTGGGGTTTTCCTTTGCTGGCCTCTGCCATTTGTTCAGAGAAAATGTATTTATTATGACTAAATTCAAACAAATAAGGTAAAATTTATATTTTGTGGGAAATAGAAGAGATCTGAGAGAGAAATATTTGAAAAAAAAAGTATTTTATTAGTGCACTTTTGGTCCCACGCAACCAAAACATGCCAATGCTATTAAACGCACAATTAAATGTTTTTCTTTGTTTCAGGATGCTGTGCGGGGCAGAATCTTCTGCCACAGGGTCCAGTGGAGGCAGTTTTGGGGAAAAATGTTACTTTCAAAACCCTGGTTGAACTTAAACACAGCTTCAGCACCTTTGTCTGGTATTTCAACCGTGGGAGTGGGCTGGTACCCATCATCACTGTAACGCCATCAGGGGAGACAGTGGCTGAAGGTTACCAGGGAAGACTGCAGGTGAACCGGACCAATGGTTTCTTGACCCTGGGCCCACTGGACAAGAAGGACAGGGGGTATTATAATGCTACCATGATAACTTCTAAAATGAAAAGGACTGGAGAGACCATGCTCCGAGTTCTGGGTGAGTCATTTTTTATTAAATTAGGAAAAGCAAAATTTGACTTAAGATATTTTCTCAGCAAAAGTAAATGAGACAGAACAGGTTCTTTGGCTCAATTAAGACTAGGTTAGTAATGTTGTGTACTTAAAATACAATATACAAATACAACATGGTACCGTACATTATATATATATATATATATATAGTTTAGCTCTAATCCACAATATTGTTATGGACTGTTACAGAGTTAAGTTTTCAGAATCAGAATTAGAATCAGGTTTATTGCAAAGTAGCTTAACAATAAACATAGCAAAAGAAAGAAAAAAAAAAAAAAAAGGTCCAGAAACATAAATAAAAGTAGAAAATATTACATAAATCTTATAAAAAATAAGTACAATATATCTGTTTTTAAAATTAGAGTGTTGTACAATGTGCAAAATATTTACCAAGAAATGTGTAAAAGTTCAGAGTGTGAAGTATAAAGAATATGTGCAAAGTACAGAGATAATAATCCAAAAAGTGTGACACGTGTGGAGACTGTATGTTAATGTATCGTATAGTGTCTTTATATTATTATCTATTTTTATTATGGAGTATGCTGCCAGCCTATATTCAGACTAAATGTGATGCAAATCTTTGCCTTGCTTTATTTGCATTGAATTTATTGCAGATGTGTTTTAAGTCTGTGTTTATGTACCGCAATTAGATTTATTCATCACATATATAACTGTACATTATAAGAAATTACTGATACATTATAATTTCAATGTGCAGTGAATTGCCTAGTTATCATCTCCATATCATCTGCATTGTGGAAATATATTAAAATAAAGAAAAACATATCACCCTTTTTTGGGACATTTTAAAAAGAAAACATTGCAAAAAGAAAAAGGTGTGTCAAATGTAGTAAATAGTAGAACGTAAGTAAGTAATTTAAAAGTGAATACGGAGCAAGGTATATGAAACATGGAACAATATGGGGCATTAGAAAGCAGAGAGAAAGGCATTGTAAAGGGGTAATATATATATATATATATATATATAAAGCATAAGAGGTAAAATGTGTGTAAGTGGTGCAAAGTTGTAACAGCTCAGATGGATCTCAGAACCTACAACAAACTTACTTTCTTACTTTTTAACCAGTTTTCCCTGTACAGTCACGGAATAGAGACAGCACTGGGATTGAGCAAAGTAAATACCCACATCCATAACAGTAGACATCCATTAATCTCGGGGCATGGACAGAAAACCCCAGTGTCATATTTCAGCTTTTCAGAAAGACAAATGAAAGACACCCTCTATAAATAAACCAACCCAATAAGAAGGGGTGGGAATACAGCTTTCTATGGGGCTGGTGGAAATATTCCACAGAGACTAAAGGGATTATGAGATCAGGGAAGAATCCACACTAAACAGAAGAGATTTTTTACAATTGAAGCAGAGTCTGAAATAAGTAAAAAAAACAAGAAAAATGTTTTTAACCATTTCCTGATAAGCGTTGCTAGAAGGAGAGTTAATTAAAACAGAGCAACACAGAGTAGAATTTGACATATCTCATATTTGACTGGGTAAACCTGAACCTGAAGCTGGTATTCTTTATTTTAGGATGCTGTGAATGGTACGCACTGCCCGAGGGTCCACTGGATGCAGTCTCAGGGAAAAATGTGACTTTCAAAACCCTGATTGATCCCAAAGAGGAGTTCAATGCCACAGCCTGGTTTTTCAGCAATGGGGGTGAGCTGATGCGTGTTGCCACCATGAGCAGACAGCAGGAGAGCGTAGTGTTCAAGGGTTACCAGGGAAGAGTGACGGTGAACCAGGCCAACGGGTTCTTGACACTGGGGCCTCTGGCCACGACTGACAACGGGGATTATTACGTCAACATCCTTACCGCCAAAGGGGTGAAGACCGGAGAGATGAAGCTCAGAGTTCTGGGTAAGACCTACTGTGTGTTACGCCAAGGAGGCTATGTTTTCAGTTGTTTCTTTAGCCATGCTAGCGGCGTGGCTCCAGGGATGACAATGTCGGTTGGTTGGTCCACCACTTTGGCCTAGACTGAAATATCTCAACAACTGTTGGATGGATTGCCATGAAATTTGGCACACACATTCACGTCGTAATAACTTTGGTGATCCTTTAACTTTTCATCTAGTGCCATCATCTATTCAAAGTTTTAATATGTCCAATGCTTTGTTTTATAACCAAATACCTGCAAACTGACAATCCCATCAGCTTCAGCTGTACTTTCTGTTAAAGGGTAACTACACCCTCAAATTCACCCTCAAGTTGACTTTATGTCAGCATTGGCCTTGCAAGGTTCAGGGCTGATTTAATACAGTGGCGTGTTGAGCCATTTTCAACCCATGAAATCATTTAGTTTACAGCTCAAAAAACCTGTTTAAGTATAAGTGTGTTAACCTCTTTAAGTGCTAATTAGCAATATGTTAGCATGCTAAAACTCTAAACTGAGATGTGAACACGATAAACATTACATACTCAACATGCTGATGGCATGCATGCTGAAGTTAGCATTTAGCTCAAAGCACAGTTGTACATAAGCCTCAAAGAGATGCTAGCATGGCTGTAGCTCTTAGTCTTATTAGTCTTTTTAACTACTGCACTTAAGCCTTTTATGGTAGGCTACACATTTTATTTCATAGTGTATCAACTAAGTAGGCTTTTCAGATTGCACAAATCCTTTGGAGCCTATGTAAAAAGAAGGTCCTGGAGGTCAAGTGTCAAAAGTATTTTAAGTTTTGGATGTTGGTTCCCATGTTGGTCTTCCTCTATTCACTGTCAGGTTGAAAAAGACTTGTTGCGTCTTGTCATTGCACACAAACAGCTGCACTGGTTTCTCACAAGGGTGTGTTCTGTTTTCTCTCTTATTCTTATTATACACCAACCAGCTACAGTTATTAGCCCAGGAGGTATTTTATTACATATGCTGATGGTGCAATCTTATAATCAATAAGGAGCACCGCCTCTTTCAAACCAAACGTCTACTGATTTTAGGGAAAGAGCTTGATAGTGTCTGACACGTTTTATCTGTCCTAAAAGAGTATATATGTAGGAGTAGAGCCACTAACCCTGGCAATGTTAGCACCATGCATTGAACTATTCAGAGCCACTTCACCATTTAAATGACCTTGATTCTACCTGCAGAGCCGGTGTCAAATGTGACCATCAGGGCCAAAGTGTCTGAGACGGTAGAGTTTAACAGCACAGTTGTTCTCACCTGCTCTGCCAAGGGCTCATTCCTCAAATTCTCCTGGACCAGCGGCACAGCACCCATCATGGCTGACAATGCACGATTCAGTATTGCAGAGGTGAGACTTCATGTGCGTTTTGATCACATTAGATTTGAATTTGGATTGGACTGCACTGAGGAAGGATTTGACTGAAACAAACAAGTTAAAGTATTTATACTCTTTTATTGTATCATTTTCCTAATTGGTATCTCATTAATTGAATCTCTTATTTGTCATTCTCTTAATCATCTCTTTGATTTGTCTTCTGTTAATTGTCATTGCAGGAGGCCATGTCCAGTATGCTGACTATCAGTGGTATTCGAAGTACAGACCTGGTTGGTCCCATCTACTGCACAGCTGCCAACCAGCTGGAAATTGAGAAGAGCGCCCTCTTCAACCTCACTGTCATCTGTGAGTACTGCACCTGTGGTAGCACCTTCAGATACTTTAATGGGTCATGACTTATATAAAAGCTGGAATTCCTTACAAGATACCATATGTGTAAACGTAAAAAAACCCAAACTGATTAAAGAGCAACTTAACAGCAGCTTCTTTTTACTGAATACCAGTTGTTTAACTTGCTCACCTTGCTGCAGTGATGTCAAAGTGTACTCCATGGTTTCCCAGTACACCGTGACATCACTGTTTGGTGTGGTTACAGGTGAAACAGAGTACACCTCTGAACACACGCGGTCAGAAATGCAACAAAATGTCTCTAAGAGGATTTTCAGGGACATGCTTTTAGTGCAATTTTAATTTGTATTTGTTGAATTTACCAATGTTGGTACCTTTGATGAAGATGCACTTTATTGTTTTAATCTAAAAAGTCAATGAACAAAAAGTCAGATGGATTTTGGGGGACTTGGGAACCTCTTGATTAATTTCTGCAGAGACTGAAATTACTTTCCTTTCTGCCCCTTTTAGTTCTTTTGTTGTTGTTCCTCCATGTCCCTGGATGGGATTGATAATTGCTCTCCTTTGCACATTGTTTGCATTGTTATTACAAATGATCACATAAATACAATTCAAAATGTCTGTGAAATGCCAAGAAAGCTTAATTAGTGAATTAAATCAAAAATTTAGACAAAGAAGATTTTAACTTTTTTTGTGTGTATTTGTGGTCTTAATTCACTGTTATTTTGAGAAGAAGACACTTAAATATAAAATGGCCACTGTGTGAAGATGAAAGTCTATCCATGCATACATGAATTTTGACAATGACATTTTAATGAGTCAGCAGGAACTAAAATCCTGAATTGACACAAATGAGGTCAGACATAAACTATATGAAAAAGAGTGAGGAAAAAAATCAGTGAATAGCTGGTAGAACTCAAGTATCCACGTACTTCAAGGTCTGGTCTGATAAAGTAAAGAGTTAATATTCCAAACTGCTGTCTTGCTGCTGTTATCATCAGTGCTCCCCTACACATGTGTAATGTCACGTTTGGACCAGAAGATGTCACCATTCAATAATTTATTCAGCTTTGAAACTTCAGCGACAGCATGGTCCAAATGTAAGTGCTGCACAACAGTGAAACTACCACAGACAAAAGTGTTAGAGTAACTAAAACCTGAAGATTATTTCTTGTCCCTTATTCAGATCCTCCAACCCCATCTGTACCGACTCTTCCAGCACAGCCTGGTAGGTGGAAAACTTCATTTTGGTAATCAGATGCACAATATTATTAAAACTCCCTCAGAAATAATCTGAACGGTGGCATGTGTATTTGAAGAAAGATAAATAAAAAAAAAAAGTAAAAAAATGTATCAATTACATTTGCATTTCAAATGTGCAGTTTATCTTGCTTCTATAAAATTCTCTATCACAATTTATATTGATATCACAATAGAAAATTTCATACAACATGATGACCAAATGTTCTTGTCACCCACAGGACTACCAGAGAAGGAAGAGGAAGGTGGTGAACCAAGACCCACATCCTCATATACCACCATATCCCCATATACCACCCTGTCCTCACATACCTCCTCGTCCTCACGTACCACCACGTCCTCACATACCACCACATCCCCATATACCACCACAACACAGAGGGACAGGGATAAAAGGTTGGATAATAAGGACTTCTTGGAAATTCGTGTCTGGTTTGACAAGCTGCAAGCAGAGTTGGTGGAGATGCGGTTGAGCTTTGAGAGAAGCCTCCGTCAGATGGAAAGCCGTACACATTCCCTGCTGTGGTCCATGAGCAGGAGGCTGGAGCGAATGACAGAGGCCATGGACCGCAACTCGTACCCCTCTCACCAGACTAAAACCTACTTATCCCTTCGCCGTTTGCTATCCAAAGGTGTTTTAGCAGTGACCCCTTCCAGCCAACCTCCAGGAAGTTGCCCCATGAGTCTCCACACCAGAGGTCAACGCAAACGTGGAGGTCGGAGAGGCAATCGCTCCTGAAAAGGAAGAGCTCTGTTTAGTTCTGTTGGTTCTTTTGTTTCTTGTGTTTAATTAAAATGTGCGTAATGTGTTTATTTTCATTCAGAATAATTTGAAATTAACACATTTTTTGGGTGTTTTCTTTTGTGAACAAGCTGTGGTTAATTTTACTTTTCTATGGTAGCTTGTATCACTTGTTTCTTTACTGTCCAAAGTTTTGATTTTACAAGCAAAACTTTAAAATAAACTCAGTTTTTAAACAAATAATTACTGCATAGTAACCCAGGTCTTGCTTTCAGGGAGTGGGGAGAATGAGCTGTGCATACGCTAAATATAAAGGAAGTGTTCTTTTGCCATTTGCACTCTAACTGGATTGTCTATAGCATGTAGGAAGGTAAGCCAACATATGAAGGCTGAGGTCATTCTTGAGTGCCGTGTATTATTAGAAATCTTCCCTTAATCACTTAATGTGATTAACATAATGTGCAAGAAATAAGAAACAACAATGTCAAATGTTAGACATCTAATGTTAATGTATATTATCAAACCATAATGCACAAAACAAATAGATTCAATTCAATTGCAGGAAAATGTATTTAATAAAATATATATTTAGGGTGTTAGGAAAATGTATGATTATAGGCTATATAATTGACTTTACTTGACTCTTAAGTACCTTTAAACTGATGTTGATAACCTCTACCTCTATCCAAGTTGCTGTGTAATTTTTAAATGTAATTTCAAATGAGTAGAGCCAGTCTGTGGGTGGGATAACATGTCATAACAGAAAGTGCATTGATTATTGAAAGGATACGTAGATAGTCATCTAATCATACATAATTACACATTTCATTTTGCAGATTGTGTTTAATTTGTTTACCAAGGGGATGTTTTATGAGTTTTAACATTTTCATTTCACTTTGATGATATGTGGATTCCACAGTCTGCAACCAACTTTGCTATACATTTAAGAGGGGAGTGAGGGTAGCGAGACAACTGGGAAACATGCATGTTGTGTGATTTATATAGTATGCCATGGGCATGCAGGATGACTTTATGGCGCTATGACAATAAACAGACCTGAGATGCTAATATGTTTCCTGATGGAAGCAGCCAGGCATTCAATAAATATTGCAATGAGTGGAAATACAGAACATTTATGTCCAGTAAATCTTTGTTCTTAAAAGTATATTGATATATACATATTGTGTGTGTGTGTCCTCAGTGAAGTGTATCAGTCTCTGCAGTAGCTTCCAGCTGCAGCAGTCAGTTCAGTTTCTGTTCAGTCTGACTGAGGGAGGTTTTTGTACGATGCTTTTTCACTGTGTGAACACATACTGACTGTTGATATAGAATTCACCCATACAGTAGTAAACTGCTGCATCTTCAGTCTGGACTCCACTGATGGTCAGAGTGAAGTCAGAGTTTGATCCACTGCCTGTAAAACGACCTGGAATCCCTGATGCTCGAGTGCTAGCAGCGTAAATGAGGAGTTTAGGAGTTTCTCCATCTCTCTGTTGGTACCAGGATAAATAGTTTGAATTAACGTTCTGACTGGTCCGACATCTGATGGAGACGGAGGCTCCCAGAGCAGAGCTCACTGCTCCAGGCTGAGTCACTGTGACCTGGCCTCTGGACTCTGAGGAGACAGAGACAAAAACATAAAGCAGCGTCATGGTTTTGTCGGCTTCATTTCAGAGGGACGGATGTTCATAGAGGAGAGGAGTTTGATTCTCTGGACTTTACCTGTGAAGCAGCAGCAGAGGAGAGTCCAGATGAGGACGGAGGTCGAAGTCATGTTTTTGATGAGGAGGATTTCTGTGGCTTCTGTTGTGATGAAGGACAGCTGTCAGTCATCCAGTGTTCAACTCTCAGGACTATAAACTCTCCCAGAGCACTGGAGCATGGTGCTGCTGATGCAAAGTGGCTCTCTATGGAAATGCTCTGACTGACTCCAACAGGGACTTGGATTACTCTGATCATGATGCTGATCAATGGATCAATCAATGTATTAGAGTATAAATTAGGAACTTTCCAACACCAATTTTATATGATTTTGACTATATGTTGTTTCTCAGAATGTCTTCTGTCTTAGTTAAATTAATTGCCAGAGAAAAATTAACATAGCTTTTATTTAAAATTAATATCTCAAATAAAAACATGGATTTTGGAAATTTGTGACACTGTGTTATTTTCACATTTCATATCAGCTGACAAGATTTTACAATCAGAGACTCATTTTGTTGAGTTTGTTTGTGTCAAAGTCAGAGAGCCGTGTCTCTCTACAGTGAGAGGTTTTTGTACGGCGGCTCAATGAGTTTGTATCACTGTGGTACACGTTCGGTGGAGGAACCAGACTGGATGTTGGAAGTAAGTTTCTGCACAAATACTAAATACAATATTGTAAAGTAATGTTTTAAATTCAGTTTTTTGATGTTTGAGGCAGATAAATATATTTTGTTTTAATTATAACACTTTTAGTCATGTTTTTATTTCTCCTCCTTTATCATGGAGGCTAACTCAGAGCAGCTTCACTAAACTTTTCTTTACACATTTCTGTCATACTGAAATTTTTCAAGTAGAATTGAACAGAGTGAAGATAAAGACGGTTATTTTCTCTCTGATCTCTTCATTGTGTCATATATTGTTTCAAATTATGTTTGAAGCCATTTGAACAGTTTGGTAAAAGATGATTGAAGTCAACATAAATTTAAACTAATGTATAGTTAAGAATGTTTCAGAGAAAAGTTTAAGATTTTGCCAAATCTGCTCCTTGTCTTTCCAGTGTAGTTTGATATATTTCAGGTCGTTCTGTTTGATGATTCTCTCTGTGCTGATGTGCATGAGAGGCTTCTTAAAGGGAAGTGAAACAATGTGTGAGTGAGTGACTGGTGGAGCAGAAAAACCATCTGACAGAAACTCCTTAAAGGAGAAAATCAACTCTCACACAGTAAAGGTGTCCAAGTGTCTGGTGGTTGATTGACAGCTGTGTGGTCCCTGTCCTCTAAGCTGATTGGTGTCTCCTAGGTGATGTCCGTCCCACCCTGACGGTGCTGCCCCCCTCCAGAGAGGAGCTGCAGCAGGGGAAGGCCACGCTCATGTGCCTGGCCAACAAGGGCTTCCCCTCAGACTGGAGTCTGGCCTGGAAGGTGGACGGCAGCAGCAGCAGCAGCAGCAGCAGCATCAGCTGGGAGGAGAGCAGGAGCCCCGGGGTGCTGGAGAAGGACGGCCGCTACAGCTGGAGCAGCACCCTGAGGCTCCCTGCAGACCAGTGGGGGAAGGTGGGCTCTGTGACCTGTGAGGCCACCCAGGGCTCCCAGACTCCGCTCTCAGAGACACTGAGGAGAGACCAGTGTCCCCAGTCCTGACCTGACTCACTGGGACTCTGCTACTGGTTTTACTCTGCTACTGCTCTCAGTCTGCACTCTCTCTGTCTGGTTCTCTCTTTCTCTCATGACATGTTTCAACATTAACGTGTTCTTGCTTGTTGATGGTTTCAACATTTTAAAACAATAAAGATTTTATCATGTATGTTATCAAAGTGACATGTCTTTGGACTTCCTTTCTTTGACAAAATATTACACATTAAGAACAGAGACAGATTAATGCACAAAGTCACAACAGTAACAAGTCAATTTCTTCCAAATTGCGTTTTAATAATACACATGTTAAAACCATTTCAATGGTAAATCACAAAGTTCTCTGTTATGACTAATGTCTACCCTTGAAGAAGATCCATGTGTTCTGTTCATGTGTTGTTGATTTGTATTTAGATATTATTCTGAAGATTTGAATTAAAAGTCTAAATTATAATAAGGATTTTCAGGATTAGATATCAAAAGGATGGTATCATCTGCATAAAGTGATATAACATGAATCTAATTCATTTTACACCAAACAAAACTTAAATGAGACAGTTTAATTTCGCCAAAAGACTTTGTAACAGCAGTAACACTGATATTGTACTAAAACAAAAAATATCTTTTCATCAAATCAGCTGTATCCTATGTTGCTGTATTATTTTTAAACAGCGAATAAATTTAAACCTAAGAGAGTTTGTCTCAAGGTCAGATCGCCAGGATTTTATAATTTTATGAAATGATTTTACAAAGAAATAATGATCAGTGTCCTACTCTTTAATCAATTGTAGTGTATTATATCGTTTGTCAAGATTATCTAATTAACAACAAGACATTTAAAGTGTTTGAGTGTAATAAAATGCATTAAAGATATTATGCAATTTATATTGACTTAAAAGTTGAGACAGAAAGTTGATGCTTGACAGTAAAAAACATTTCACTACAAGGTCCATTCAGTAGCTGTTCTGGAGATTTAGATCGAATTACATGATCTTCCTCAGCAGATGGAGCTTACCAAGTTGTTGTGGAATATTTAATCTTTTAAGCTAACAATGCTCAGAGAAATGGGAATTTGAAAATCTACATTTCAATGACAATTGGTTGACTGCATCTACTGAGGAAGATCATGTGTGAAAGCTCCACAACAACTATTGGATAGAAGTTGTGCAGAGATTGTTTTGCTATTTCCAAGGTCAAGAATTAATTGATTCTGTTGAGGTTTTGTGTTGCATGTAAGAGAATATGTTTTTTCATATGCTTTAAATAGATGCAGATATAGTTATATATATGTACATCTAATTATATCAAGTAGGTCACTTACGTATATTGTTATCATTCCAATTGGTGTTTATCTTATATTTAGATAAGTTTATATATTTAAAAAAATGTTTTCTGATATAGCTAACTGGATATAGCTGAAATAGCTGTGATCCAGTATGAAGCTGAGGTTAAAGGTTATGACCAAGTTTTTCTTAATTACTGTCTAAGGTTGGCTCCTTTCTATCCATTTGCAAATCAGATAAGAACATGTGATTATAATGAGATATGAATGGATGGTGAGAAGCTGTGATGGAGAAAGTAGTTTGATTTCCAGCAAGATAATTTTTTCTCATTGAACTTGTTTTGATACGTGTTCATTGGTCGTTAAAGCAACAATGATAAGATGCTAAATCTGCTTGATGAAATTGTGTGTGTACACTATATATGCATGTGTGTGTGTGTGTGTGTGTGTGTGTGTGTGTGTGTGTGTGTGTGTGTGTGTGTGTGTCCTCAGTGAAGTGTATCAGTCTCTGCAGTAGCTTCCAGCTGCAGCAGTCAGTTCAGTTTCTGTTCAGTCTGACTGAGGGAGGTTTTTGTACGACGCTTTTTCACTGTGTGAACAACCACTGACTGTTGATATAGTGATCACTCTGACAGTAGTAAACTGCTGCATCTTCAGTCTGGACTCCACTGATGGTCAGAGTGAAGTCAGAGTTTGATCCACTGCCTGTAAAACGACCTGGAATCCCTGATGCTCGAGTGCTAGCATAGTAAATGAGGAGTTTAGGAGTTTCTCCATCTCTCTGTTGGTACCAGGCTAAAAGGTGGTATCCACTCCAAACACGAACATCCTGACTGGTCCGACATCTGATGGAGACGGAGGCTCCCAGAGCAGAGCTCACTGCTCCAGGCTGAGTCACTGTGACCTGGCCTCTGGACTCTGAGGAGACAGAGACAAAAACATAAAGCAGCGTCATGGTTTTGTCGGCTTCATTTCAGAGGGACGGATGTTCATAGAGGAGAGGAGTTTGATTCTCTGGACTTTACCTGTGAAGCAGCAGCAGAGGAGAGTCCAGATGAGGATGGAGGTCAAAGTCATGTTTTTGATGAGGAGGATTTCTGTGGCTTCTGTTGTGATGAAGGACAGCTGTCAGTCATCCAGTGTTCAACTCTCAGGACTATAAACTCTCCCAGAGCACTGGAGCATGGTGCTGCTGATGCAAAGTGATGCAAAGAGTCTCTCTCTCTCTCTCTCTCTCTCTCTCTCTCTCTCTTTATACGTTTCAACAATAATGTTTTCTTTCTTGTTGTATTGTTGAGGGTTTTAATAGTTTAAAACAATTTTTAAAAAATCATCAAATAGTGGTTTCCTTGTGGTTTATATGTTGAAAAAATGACTTGTGTTATGACAATTTTACTTTGCCATATTTTTCACATTAGGAACACTAGTTAGAATAAGGCGTGGAGCCACAATAGTAAAAATCCTTTTTTCACTTTTTCATACTTTTAAGACTAGGGAAAATGTTCTTCACAGTTGTTGCAGGTTTGTCTGTTTTGAATGAACCTTGGTAACTATACCCATAATGGTTAACGCACTGCAATGTCAAACCACCCAATTATCTCATATCACTGAAGTCTTCTCTTCATTATTTATATAATGTAAGGACTTAACTTGTAAGTAGAAATGATGCTAATTTTTTAATCTCTGAATAAATGTATCATCATCGAGTGATACAGCATGACTGTGAGATCTGAACAGAGTATTGATTCACCAAAAGGCTTAATGAAAGAGACGACAACACAGTGTCTGTATGTAGAAAAAGAATAAGACATATTCATCTCATCAGTGGTGTCCATGTATATTATTACATGAATAACTGCTGTCATATGTTGCTGTTTTTAATGATGGAAATAGATCCATTAAATCCACAGAGACTGGGTTTGTCTCAGGGTCAGATCAGTAGTATTTTATAACATTAGGTGATGATTTTTAAAAGAATTAAAGGGATTCTGTACATGTCACATCTCATAGGTCTGTTAGTGCAACCTGACAGTGTCTCTGTTTAGCTCTGGTATCCTAAAGCAGGTGGGAGCTGGTGTGAAAGTATGAAAGGAGGCCATTTTAACAGAAGCTACATGGTGTCCTTCACATCTGTCCTTTCTGTCCTGCTCTGCTCTGATCAGAGCTCGTTGGTTTTACATCACTAAAGGCTTAAAAGTAAAAGTTACAGTGCCTTCAAAACTTTGGAGCTCTCCAGTTGGACTAAATATCTGGGGAAACTGAGGTAAAACGCAGCTAAAGACTCAAATGTTCAGAGCACTCTGGTCTTAAAAAAGTGTGACATGTGAAACTTTACTTCACTTTCTGATAAAAGGAAGGTGCAAGGGCTGTTATAGATAGAGCAGGTGAACAACAGAAATGTGTGTGTGTCCTCAGTTGCAATTCAGTTACACGCCTGTTATGCAGAAGTTACATATAAGGTAAGTGGTTTCACCCCCAATTCACCCCCTGCTGCCCTGACGTGAATATTAGATATGACTGAGGTCTGTATGTTAAGTAAATGGTATCACTTCATTTTAAATTACTGATCTGATCTCTGGAAAATGTATAGAAATCAGTCTGAGTAAAGGGAAAGAACACTGATTAAAAATTAGAAAATATAAACAAAATGTCATAGTTCTGTTGAAGGTAGGCCTACTCGCCATGTTATTTCTATAAGATCATGCATGTAAACAGGTGATGGGTCGTCTACGTCAGGCTGAGCTCAGCCCTCAGCAACTCAAGTGAAACACAAAGCCTAGACCTTCAACTCTTACTACTATACAATCACTGACAACAAGGCTGTCAACTACTGTACACCCAGATTCTGTTTTATCATGAGCCTACTCTCATTGCCTATCACAAGCAGGTAAGAACAACTTGGTGAATATCAAAACTGCCCCCCTCTACGCTATAATGTCCATGTAAAAGAGTGTAGGTATAATTACAAAGGTATACAGTATAAATCCTCTATATTTCACATGTGAGCCTAATTATGCTTATCCATTAACTGGGTATAACTATGTAAAATAAATTACCAGCTAATTATGAATTGCTTATTGGTAAATACAATATAACTATACAATTATTTGGTTGTAATTTCCAAGAAATTTGAAAGAAGTTACTTGCTAATTATCATCTACTTACCAGGAAACGGCAGACGTGGAAAAAAAGCGTTTGTAATCATGGCTATCAATTAACTTCGTATTACTTTTCTGGAAATGTATTAAATGAATTACCAGATATTTATTACCTGCTTATTGGGAAATAGCAGAATATAGTTATTGAATAATGTGGGGGTCATTTTCAATACATTTTGGAGTAAATGTTGGGGTAATTTGGGGGTAATTTCAAAGAAATTTCAAATACGTTACTTGCTAATTATCACCTACTTACCATGAAATTCACAGACCTGTAAAATGAGGTGTTTTTCTAAAGGATCTCATGCTCACTTCTGCCATCAATGTTGTATCAGTGCTACAACAGGTAACAGGTAGAGCTTAAACATTAGTGTCAGTCACCTGCTGTGCTGTGGAGACACCGTGAAAAAGAAGTGTAATTTGAGCTGTGAGGAATCTGATGTTCTTAGTGTACGATGTGAAATTTATTATGCTTTAATATACAGAATAAGCAAATGATTGCTTGGCTTTGCTTTGGTGGTTAATGCTTCAGTTGTTAACTTTGAAACATTTTTTGATAAATTCAGTCGCTGACAAATAAAGTTTCAAAGTGAATATTTGCAGTATTTATGTTCCTATTGAAACACTGTCAACCTCGACCTGAAAAGACTAATTCCATCACTGTTTTTGTCAGCAAAAGGCCAAATTTGTACAAGGAAATCAATAAAAACTGTCAGACTCTGATCTTGTAACACAATGAAAAATATCTTATCTGTAATATGACCCATAAGATGGACCACCAGTTTTAATCCTTATCCAGTACCTCTTGTAGCTCTCACATACTGTATGTGTATTGATATACATTATGTGAATTGTATAGTGTTTTAGTTTAATTGATAAAATTGATGTGTGTGTGTGTCCTCAGTGAAGTGTATCAGTCTCTGCAGTAGCTTCCAGCTGCAGCAGTCAGTTCAGTTTCTGTTCAGTCTGACTGAGGGAGGTTTTTGTACAACGCTTTTTCACTGTGTGAACACATACTGACTGTTGATATAGTGTGCACTCTGACAGTAGTAAACTGCTGCAT
>VMKM01003039.1:0-48264 GCA_008360985.2 Macquaria ambigua
TCCCACCGTACCTCTTTTGAAGGACCATCTCTTCATCCAGAGTTTGGAGAAGGAGGGCCAGGAGTGGTTAAGAGGAGAGTCCGCCATGGGAGCAGCGCAGTGGGGAGGCCAGCTGGATCTGGAGCTCGCTCACTCTGGAGCTCCGGCACCCAGCGAGAGGAAGGGGGGGTGGGGGAAGAGAGGGCAGGGAGGGGGAGAGGAGGGGCGGAGGGAGGGGAGTCGAGAGAGAGAGAAAAAAAGCGCAGGAGAGCAAAAAAGGAGAAAAGGTGACAGTATGAAGAGAAAAGGAGGCGTGGAAGATGAAGTGTTTTGCTTCTTCTAGTTTCTGATAAAAAGTTAAGACAGAAAAAATCTTTACTGTATTTTATAAGCTGCTTTGCAGTGGTGGAAAGTAACTATGTACATTTACCCAACTTCTGTACTTTAATACAATTTTCAGGTACTTGTACTTTACTTGAGTATTTCCATTTTATGCTATTTTATACTTCTACTTCACTACATTTCAGAAGGAATGGTACTTTTTACTCCACTACATTTATCTGACAGCTGTATTTACTGTAAATTAAGGTTTTACATTGAAAGAAATAAGGTTATACAATACAGTGCAAAACAAAAAAGCAGAGTCTCCTTGGGGATCCTTGTCACAGGTTTCAGATGTCTGAGTTGTCAGCAGTTAAGAGTGATTTCCCCTCTGAACTTCTCAGATGCTTTTAATTTATTTAAACCACTGTTAAAGGCCCATTATTTCACAAAAAGCGAAGATTAGACAGAATTTCCCCTGACAAAAATGAATACAGATTTGTGTAGCAGAACTATGACTTTCCTCTTTCCTATCAAACGAATCATCTCACAACTCGCCAGATTTATCTTGTGACCCATTGGAGGGGCCCGACCCCTAGGTTGGGAACCACTGGACTAAAGTGCCTACCTGTAGTGTACCTGTAGTAGTTAAAACTAGCTGCACCTGGATCAGCCGTGAAATGTAATATATGATAATGTATCAGTCACAAGTACTTTTACTTTTGATCCTTTAAGCACATTTTGTTGATAATACTCATGTACTTTTATTTAAGTACACTTTTGAATACTTGTAATGGAGTATTTTTACATTGTTGTACTTGCACTTTAACTTAAGTAAAGGTTTTGAGTACTTCTTCCACCAGTGATGGCTGATTGGCTGACAAGAGACCAAGGAGGAAAATGGGTGATTGGGGTGACACAGGAGTGAACGGAGGGGTAGCAAAGGGAGGTAACGTGTATTTGAACTGTCTAAGATCTCAATCAACACGCCTTGAAAGAAACACATTGTACTGTTCCAGACTAGTTTTAAGATGTCATTGTTTTAAGGAAACAGGGCTGAGACAGAAAAAGAGAAGGAAGTATACGCAATGAAAGTATAGGGCAACGATACATGCAGTTTTTTTTCTTATTCTGAGTCACAGGGGCACGAACCACCACATCCTCTGTGAAAAAGTAAAGCAAGTTGAAGTCTTTTAAAATGCTAACAGAAACTGTGCAGAGGAACGATCACTATAGGGGAGAGAACGTATCTCTAACTGCTGCAGCTACTAGACACAGAGCCTGACAACTGTTGCAACCATTGTGCTTCTTCTTAATTTGCACAAGTGTAGCTACGGATGACCGTCAAGTTCAGCTCACTGCACATCAAGTGGAAAAGTCTCTTTACGTTCCCACAGACAGAGGAGGCAGAGCACTGGCACAGAGGAGGCAAGCAGAAATGTATTAAACTGTGGGAAAAAAAGACCCCACAGACCCCACAACAATGCACTAATGCCAATAATGAACCGGGCCCTCGTGTGCAGATCACTGTTTGAAACTCGAACCACAGAAAAAGCAACATAAAGTCTACTCACATTTGATGAGAGGTCACAGGCGTCTGTCTGTTCACCGAAACAAGCCAGAGAGAGGCGAGAAGGTGGTTTAAAGTCCTTCAGGTCTAACTGTGTTCTGTGTGAACGTCAGGTTCGTCCTCACACTGACAGCAGCCACAGGATCTCAACCCTGCTTCCTCTTTTTCTCATTCTGTGCAGCTGAGAGCCAAGTGCAGCTGAATGCCCCCGCACATTTCACAGTTTCACACATCGCTGCTGCTTTAAAACATGTTGTGGCAGCTCACACACTCCATGGTGGTGCTACAGCATGGACAGTTTTGAAGTCCTCTGCTGACAATGAGTGAGCTATTGACAGTAAACCTTTGCTCTGACCTCACACTCTTAAAAACATTTTACTGTCTTAACAGCACAGATAGATTTCACCATTTACTGAACTTAAAAAAACTTACTAAAACTAAAGGCAATGCATTTTGGATTCAGTGCACGCACACAGCCATCACTGGGTTGCAGTGTTATCTCATGACTTTCATTAGTCTGGTCTCTAGGCTCGTGTTCTGCGTCTTCATGTTTTGCAGCTTTATGCTCCCCTGCACAGCCTTGGGAAACCAGGTTAGGAGGAAATGGCTGCATTTATAGTGGTTACAGTGAGAGCATAGCTTCATCAGAATCGCACCTCGATGCACGCTGTACCACACTGCTTTGAGATCTTAATGTGTGAATGAACGCTGAGGCTCACATGAATTAGCTGCCCGGCCTGGTGTTTTCCCATGAAGTACAATTCACAAGCAGTGAGGAGGGTAAGGGCTTACAGTGAACGAAAAGGATTCTGCAATAAATATAATTGATAATATACATATATCAAGTTTGACGTTTATGTGTTGATTTCATCCTTTCTTTTGTAACTGCTTCATGGTGTAAAGCCCTAAACTTCTCCCTCAAATACTGTCAAGATACCCTCGAGCAAGTCATGTGATCTGATCATTTCAGCAGCCAGCACCATCAAGAGGTCTATGGCCGAACTTGTTAGTGAGCTGTGAGAGTGAAAAAAAGTATAAGCAGGAGAGACCAACATAAATCTGAAAGTATCTCACGGAGAAACAAAAGCAAGGCTGAAGATGTGACAAACAGTGGTGGAAGACGTATTCTGAGTCTTTACTGCTAGTAAAAGTAGCAACACCGCGGTTAATAATACTTCATTACAAGTTTTACTAAAGTAAAAGTAGGTAAGTATTATTAGAAAAATGTACTTAAAGTATCAAAAGTAAAAGTCCTCATTATGGAGCCCAAATGGCCCCTGTCAGTTATATTTGCATATATATCATTTGGATTATTATTACAGATGCAATAACATGTATTTTAATGTTGCAGCTGGTATTAACTGCTTTACACACTGTTGGGTGGTTTTATGTAAAGCAATACACACTATATTTATAAAGTCATCTTATATTATACATATAATACACACACATACCTTGTGTTTGTGGTGTATATAATATGAATAATATAACCAGTAAGTACAGCTGTCAAACGAATGTAGTGGAGTAAAAGTACCTCAAAATTGTAGTCAAGTAGGATACTTGGGAAAATCTACTTTGTTGCTTTCCTCCACTGGTGACAAAAAAAAAAAAAAAAGTTGACTCAACTTCCACTTATTAGCTTTTATTCAGAGCTTTCAACTGCATCTCAGTCTTCATCAGTGACGTGATAACAGTTAGCCTGACGGTCGTTCACAGGCAAGCTAAAAGGTGACGGGTGAAGAAGTGCGAGAAGACACATATTCTCCAATAATTTTATTCATAATTTTAATATAAACAGTTAATTGTTGAATAATTTACACACAGCAAGATTTTTATTTTCATATCATTGCAACATTTTCTGTACATGTCACTACTTGGCTCTCCTTTGAAAACATAGAAAAAATAAATTGTCAAGCGTTCATTTAGTCATGGCACATTTTTGATCCTGTACAATATGCATGTATTTCTGTCTGTGTGTGTGTGTGTGTGTGTGTGTGTGTGTGTGTGTGTGTGTGTGTGTGTGTGTGTGTGTGTGTGTGTGTGTGTGTGTGTGTGTGTTCAATATGTTGATATATGTGATACATAAAGATAATGGCACATTTGGATCCAGTGTGAGGGATGAAGCGATCTCTGTGGGTTGCGGGTTTGGACTGTACATACACACATATACACCTGCTGTCTGCATACGCACCGATGTCTCAACATAACGTATACACAACATATCCCAAAATTAATACATCAGCATATTCATCGGCAATAAATGACATTAATAAAGAGGTATCCTGCAAGACTACACACAGCATTCTGGGGACCACCTATGTGCACTGAGGAGAGAAAGAGACTTGAAGGACACAGAGAGGAGGAGGAGGAGGAGGAGGAGGAGCAGCGATCAGAGACAAAGAAAGCCGTGGTAAAGACTTCAACCAAGGACAACACAGACACAACTCCATTGATTTAAACAACGTACAGCACAGGGAACAGGACAGAGATAAATATAAGGTATTGGTGTGTAAACTGGAGCAGACCACTGGACCGATAGATGACTCTTAAAACTTAAGAAGAGGCTGCTTTTCCTCTGATTTGTCATCTAACAAACAGGGTCACCTACACCCGCAACCCCCACACTGTCTATCTTTAAACAATGGCGTATCTCTCCCTAATTAATAACACAAATATGAACAGTTCATCATCACACTACTGACAGACAGTACTTAATTCATTCATAGCTGAAGGTGTTTCACCTTTACGCCGAGCCTCCTTCAAAGGAAAAGTTCAGACACTTTAGAAAATAAGCTTGTTCACTTTCTGGCAGAGAGTTAGATGAGAGGAACGATGCCACTCTCATATCTGTGCGTTACACATAAGACTACAGCCGGCTAGCTTAGCTTAGCACAGGGGGAAACAGCTAGCCTGGCTCTGCCCAACGGTAACTAAATCTGCCTAGCAACACCTCTAAAGCTCACTTATCAACATGTTTTAAAACCCCTAAAGTTTAAGGGGTTTTGTGCCGGACTATTTCTCGGACAGGACCCTGTTGCCAGGCAACTATTGGAATCTTCAGGAAGTTACTGCTCCCAATAAATGGTCCAGCACATAAACCCCTGTAAAACGTCAAATTGTCGTTTTTACACTTTGGTTTTTGATGACATTAAGAGGCGCTGGGTTGTTTTTACCTTTGGACTGAGCCAGGCTAGCTGTTCCTCCCCCCCAGTTTCTATGCTTTTATGCTAAGCTAAAGCTAACCGGATGCAGCCTCTTATTTTCCATGCACCACTCTTTTAACTCTCGGCAAGAAAGCGAATTAAGCGCATTTCCCAAAATGTCTAACTATTCCCAGAACACCTCCAGCTTTACAGTCTAAACTTAAAGGCAGAATGAGAAGGATTTGTTGGTTGCGGTTTGGAAACACAACGTTCAAAGTTGGTCTATATATTGTTTTTTAGAAAAATCCTACTACTTCTGCCTTTAAAAATGTATGGTTGTTGAACCATCAGTGAAGTTTTCTTTCTTTTTTTTTTTTTTAGCTTATTCAGGATTTTATCACTCGTTTCCTCTTCTTCAAAAGGATGTGCAGTGGTCTTTTCCAGTTTTTCACATAAAAAAAAAAAAGCACATTTGCAAACTAAACACACGTCTCTTGTCAGAAACAATTTCATACAACAACATCTGTGATAGGTGACATATTTGTGACACAAGAAAGGCTTTATGGGTGACATGCTGCTGTGGCTGGGTGGTGTGGTTGAAATGCATGACGTCTTGTCGGCCAACATTCAGAACATGCATCGGATTAAGAGCAGGGTTCATTGCGAAATGTTTCAGGCCACATACTGTTTATGTTTTGTTACACAGGGTTAAGCCCTCAGACTGGAGTTGTGCTGCTCCTGTTAAATACATTGACAGACTCGACTCTGCTCTCGACTGTGTAGTGGGTTGTGTCATGAAAAACAACAAAAAACAAAAAGAAAACAAAACATCTATCTTTTTAAATTTAGAAAAAAGTTATATACACATTGATAACAATGTTAAATTCATAATGTACAAGAGTAGTAAAAGTTTACAGTCAGAAAAAGTAATTGTATTTGCCCTCCATACTTTGGCTAAAAAAAATAGAAATCAACATCTCTAAAATGTAATACTTTTTTCTTTTCTTTAAAACAAAACAATAATACATACAATGCTTTGTTCTCACCCTGCGCTGTGTTACTAGCATGCTCTGTCCAACCACTTTTAAGGTCTCCAGAGTTCAACAAAACAAACCTAAACTTCCCTAAAATCAAGTGCTTTCTTTTTCAGGGGGCCTGCTGCTATTTACAGTTAAGAGCTTATTAATCAGTTCATTTCTTGAAAATCATGGAACAACTGAAAGCATTTCAAATGGAAAGCCCCAATTGTAATGCAATCACTTGTTGCTCATCATGGGTTTTTGCATGTGCTTTGGGGCGTCATTGTCAAAACAGACTGATGAGAAGCAAAATCTTTAAGCATCAAATTATCAAGCTATCCGCTGGTATAGATAATTCATTTTTCCATGCACAAAGCAAGCCAGAGCTTAGCAGAGTAGAGACACAAGTTCAACATTGTTTTTGTTTGCTTTTTTGGTAAAAATCATCATAATCCAAATTACAGTATTTTCCCACCAAGCAGTAAGAATATTTTTCTCTGCAGTTACAACTACAAGAACACAGAATGCATAAAACATAATTTGTGTTTTCATTTCATGTTTGGAGGTGGAAAAATCCTCTTTAGTGACACGCCAGTCAGTGGTGGTTCTGCTCTGGGGGGAAGGGACTGGGTGGGAGGGGGTCAGGTGGGCCGTTAGTCTGAGCAAGGCACTATGGGTCGGGGCCCTGTTTGCTTTGCCACCCCTGACCTGCAACGCTCCCATCCAACCGCTAGAGGGCAGTCCAGACCACATCACATCGCAGAGAGAGGACGGTTCCTGATTATCTTCAAAGGGGCAGAAAGAGTTCAGATTTTTCAAAAGGGTGTTTTGGGTTTTTGTTGTTGAAAACTTGTCCTTGGGCTTATCATCTCCATTCTGCTTTTTGCAAGGATGCTGAGAACTTGCGCTTCAGTCAGAGTAGATAAAAGGTAGGTAGGTAGCTCTTCTTCCTCCTCATCCTCTTTATCCTCCAACCACAGAGCATCAGGCCGCCTCCCTGAGACGAAAAGTTACAATCTAGATTTCATGTCTGTTAAGAGTTATTATGGCACACAGGATTGTCCCAGTCCAGCTTTTTTTTTTTCCTTTGCAGAGGAGGGAGGGGAGTCCTCCTCTTTAAAACTTTTTAACCAGCCCAGACGTCAGTGTCCTGATCAGCCAAAACAGACCCAATCCATGGCATTGACAGAAAATAAAGGTCATCTCTTGATATTCACAGTAGAAAAAATATACATACAAAACAAAAATCAGAACAGAGAAACAGACAAATAAACCGACAATGACTGGAGGAGACGTGGGATTTGAACGCTAACTGTTTTGACCACAAAGAGACAGACTGAAGAAGAAGAGTAGGGCTTCCTGCCAGACAACAGGTTTAGTCTAGATGTGATTTAAAAAAGCATGAGGGTCCAGGGCTGAGCTTGGTTAGCCTTGGCTGTAGGTGATCACAGATATGCACTGAGAGTCAAGAGACTTTCTTTTCTTTTTGACTCATGCTAATGTCACATCCCCAGAAACCAGTAGAGCCGCTACTACATACAGTCCAGAGGATGGGTGTATACGGAAAAGGGGAATACACACAATAAAGCTACGCTGCTTCTTCCAGCGCCCGGGGGAAGCTACTACTGGGTAGTTTTATAAACTGCAGTAATAATGAAAAGGACAGACTGTCCATGAAGCCAATTTACTGCCTGATGTTCCACATTTAATAATTGCTAGGGGTGAAAATTATAAGGAGAGGGGTGATACTTGAAAGCTTGTCCCTAATCTCTACACGCCAATGACTGGAAATTAGCTCTAAAATTGAGACATTTAAAATAGAAAAGGGCCAAAATGTGACGGGCCGTGCGCCCAACAATATCCAACATACTGCAGGGGTCGATGACAGCTTCCCCCGGGGCACAAGAAGAAGAGAAAACTGAGAAAACAAAGAGGCAGATGGGTTTAATACACCACAGGGGAAAGGAATTCATCAGCAGTGTTGGTAATGTATGATAAAGTGATATTATTTTAAATTATGGGGTATTGAGTGACTGACGGGGATGATTTAGGCTCTTTAGACTGATTCCTCCATATGCACTGAGGTAGACTCTGGCCAAACACAAAGACGACAACAATTACTTACTAACTAACTAACTAACTAACACTCTGCTGCTCACCACCAGCTACTCCACCTGTACAATAACAAACTAGGCTTTTATGTCGCTCCACTCTCAAACACCTTAAAAATGCTCGACTAAAAAGCTAACTGTGTTCTTCTTATACAATGACAATGATCATAATAAAATAAATATCTGGTATTTCAAAGATATGGGCACCATCTTAATTATAAATTGCATATGCGTGTGAACACCACCACAAGATAAGCAACCTAGGTCGAGGTGGAGACAAGAGCTATGTCCCACTTCCATACTACATACTAATTCTAACTGCGTTTTGAGTATGTAGTGTGTTTATACTGGAAGATTAAGTACACTCAAAGTACAAAGATGTACTAACTGCCAAAACAGTATACTATTAAGATAAGAATTTAGTATCAGTATACAGTATGTGGAACTGCGACACAGCTAAGGTCCACCATTTTTCTGTCATGTACGCAAAACTGACGGGCATCAGATTTTTTTATATATCTTTTTTTTTTTCTGCTTTTATTCTCCAAACTATGTCACAGATTATTTACAAAGTACAAAAGCCCAAGATTGTAACTCCTCAGAATAATTAGCTAAAATCTACATCATAACCTCAGGCGCCTCTGAGTGCCAACAGCACAGACTCTGGCCAATCCACAGTGTCACTGCTAAAGCACTAGGTGAACATTAGTGTTCAAACCTTACGCTGGCAACAAGCTGAAAAGAAAAATTAAAAAATTAAAAACTGCCCCGAAGACTTCTTCTGCTTCTCCTCCAGCAAAGAGCAAAGTTGTAACCCTACGAACACGAATGTAGATGCAGCTTTCGATTTCTACGCGTCTCCTGCCTCATGAGAAAAAAATTACAGAGAGAGCACAGAGGCCTGTGTGTGTGTGTGTGTGTGTTACTAGCCAATATAACTAGCCTGGACGTGGCTCTGGGTTTGAGAAGGCACTGGTAAAATATGGAGGCAGCTTCTCTGCTTTCTCTGACTCTGATTCTGTGGGTTCTCATTGTTGACAGAAAGCTGCCAACACTTTGGCTATACTATAAGTGCTGAATGCTGTTCGGCTAGGTTGGCAACCACACTCGTCTGTGTGTCCAGATAAAAAAAACTCGTCTGATGACTGTCACATCCCACATCATCGACTGTGTGTGGTTAGAGAGTGAGAGAAGCACGTATACGGAGGATCTGCTGTGAAACTCTGACGGCCTTTGGGCTCCGAATAAAGGTCATAGTGAATTAATGATCCTAAGAGACACAACGAGGGAATCAGCAATGAGGACAACTAACTTTTCTGTAGCTTTGTGTAAGGGTACAGCTGACAGGAATGTTTCTGATTACCGGCAGCAGGGACAAACTTCAGATATCTGATTATTAGGAAGGAAAAACAAGAAAGTCTTTCATGTGTGTGTTCTGGATCAGATGGGGTGTGGTGATGGTATCAGCTCTGCCAGCAGGCGGGCAAAACAGGGGGGGACGAGGGAACAAGCAGTTCCAACTAAATCCTGGAATGTCAGACCTGAGTGAAATAGCTGCTGCACACTGTGTCCCGACTGCCTAACTGCATGTGATATCAGAGAGAATAATAGGATTAACAATCACTCACACACTCTCTCTCTCTCTCAGACACACTGAAAGATAGAGAGACTGCCCCTCTCTCCACTACCTGCTGTGGACTCTGAATACAGTTGGAACTTTCCGTATTTTTCTCCAGCCCTCCACCACAAAATGTGGAAATTTCCAACAGCCTGATTTTGAGCAGTGAGTTCAGCAGCCAATGGGAAGCCTCAGGAAGACTGAGGAGGGAGAGCGCGCAGGAGGTGCGGTGTGTGGTGCAGAGCAACCCTAACACAATGAGAAGGGACCTTCCATCTAACAATGAGGTCCTGAACTGTGCCAGATCTCAGGTCAGAGGGGAAGGGAATGCTACTGCTCTCCGATTTAAATTAGTATAAAGATTTGTCTGAGAGCTGGTGTTAATTCCCCACCCTGCCCTGATCTAAGCAGCACAGACGCAACTGAAAAGCCATTACTGTTAACGCTAGCGTAAGGAAGTACAATCGCCGGGCAAAGACGAGCTCTCGACACTCTCTAACCTCACCGACAGTTAACGACGACTTGGACGACCAGCACAGTCACGTGAAAGACATAATAAACCTGTGATAACAGACACATAAAGACCTCGGCTCCAGCGTGATCTGACCAGAGAGAGACAGCAGACACAGAGACAAACACACACAGCAGGCGCACTTCCACCTAGAAAGACCTCATTCCCCTTTTATAAAGCTTTTTTTTGGTTATTACGTTTTGTTTTGTTTTTTTTCTGTAGTAAAGTTGCCTCCAAATATTGACAGCTCTCAGAGGGAACGAGGTTTATAGAAAAAAATGATGCAGTGAGTTGACAATATTTTGGGGCGTTCTCCTTTCCCCATCCAGACGGAGAGAGTACTCAAGGGGGACTGGAGGTCTAAGACACAGAGAGCACTGATGGTAGATTAGTGTGATTTCCGGGGCTATAAAAATAAGAAAATTAAAAAACCCAGAAGGAAAAAAACCTGGCAAAACAAAATACTAGCAAAGCTTCTGATGAAAAATATTACAAATATGAACTATTTACAAAAACATCAATATGTCATATATTATATATAAAATATTGGTACATAAATACCAATATTCCATATATACTATATATATATTATATATATTTATATATTTCTATACCCACTAAAATATATCAAAGCAGCAGCTATTGGTCAGTCTGAGGAACTCTTTTGTCCAATTCTTAACTGTTTAAATATCCTTCAGCCATATAGTGAGGACACAGAAATAAAACTGAGAAAGAAAAGAGGAAAAGAGAAGAGAAAATAACAATAAAAGCAAATAAATTAAAACTATTCACCAAACACCCGATGAATCTGTGTGTAGTTTGGAATTCTGCAGAACCAAGAAAACAAAAAAAAAAAAAAAAAAGAAAACATTCCTCTAGGAATAGATGTTTGTTCTAGGATCAAGTCTTTGCAAGTCATCCCACCGTTCCAAACTGATTAAGTCATTGTTCAAAAGGAAATTAGTATAAGCGCTGATAGACACTTCTCTTTGTTTATAGGCCACATACAAAAAGGCCACTATCTGAGTAACAAGATTTCACTTGGAGAGAAAAAAACAACAAAGCACAGAAATGTGGAAATGCAGATTGGAGGGGAGAAAAGGAGGGACAAGTCTTGAGGAGGTTGAGCATAAGCAGCCTTCTTGGTTGTCTAAGGTTTGTTGTGTTCACAGTTTTTTTTTTCTCTGTTTCCATCACAAGGAGTCCTGGAAACGTGGCAATAGTGAAAAACAATAGATAGGTAATATGTTAATAGAAAGTCCGATGTGTTGAGGAGGAAGTTAAAAAAGTGTTACACCATGTTTGCATCCCTTGCTTGCCTGTGTTCGGCAGCCATGAGGAAGAAAATAAAAAGTCCTGAGATCTGTGCCTTTTTTGAAGGGCTTCTCCAAGAATAAGAAAATCATTAGAAAATGATGAGAGGAACATGAAGCATACAGAAAAAATGAACTGGAAGAGAAAGAAGGATGGGAAGGGACAGGGAGGGGGCAGGTTAAACAAGTTCTTTTAGGAAACAGGAAATGTTAGGAAGGGCTGGATCTGGGCAACGATAAGATTCGTCCGTTTTTCTTGCCACCGTTCATGTGAGTGTAGGGGACATGCTCCTCATAGTTCCCCCTGAGGGCCACCGAGGGCCCGCTGTCCCTGCCTAAGCTCTCCTCTCTTTGGGAGTATGACGATGGGTCCAGGGGGATGCTCTCCATGTTGTCCAGGTCCAGGTCGAACTCCTCTGTCTCGGGGACTTTGTTCTCCTCGCTGTAGAAGAAGGAGACCTCCTGGAAAGACGGATGCAGGTCCTCCCGCAGCATCTCGATGATCTCGTGGAACATCGGCCGCATCTTGGGGTTGTACTGCCAACACATCTGCATTAGGCTGTGCCTGGGAAGGAGATAAAGAGACACAAAGCGTTAACTCTTAAATGCATACTATTTATATACACTATATATACTGTATATACTGTCTAATTAATTAATTTCATTGAATTAAACACAAAACTCCCTGGTATTCCTCAAACTATTTATCATTAGAAAATGTAAAGCACAACCACGTTGCAATGACCACAAGTGACTGTGATTTGTGATCACCGTGCCGACTAATTTGGACTAGTTAGGTAGGTGCCAGTCTATGAGAAGTTACAGTAGCCTATGTGCAAGATAGTACAGTATAAACATGAAATATAAGGCTACGCTGAAATATTTTAATGAAAAAAAAAACATTTTTCTGACATCTATAAATGATTGTAAACGTTTCATAAATAGCAAAAACATGTGTTTTGTGTGTTTGCTATTGTTAATAATATGTTCTGAAAAGTTTACAAGCAATACGATTTTAATATATGTCTTAATCTAAGTTATCTAATCAGAATCAGGATTACGTACGTTTTCTCATGCAAAGAATTTGCCTTGGTATTTTGGTGCATAACAATAAACATAAGCGCCGGGACAATAAAGACCTGAGATGTGTAGGAATGTTTGGAAAAACAGCCATGCATTTAAAAGCTAAACAAGTGATAAAGATTTAAACAGCAATGACAAAAATGTGATAGTGGTACAAATTTGTACCAATTCAGCCTCAGATTAAGTGGTAGGAAACTATTCCAGATTTACTATTTGACTCTGATATATTTTGGTTATCTGATGCAAGAGGTTTAAAATGTTTTCAGCTGAAAAAGCTACCTTAAAAGGTTTGTAGAGATCAAATTTCCTCCTGTGTCAATGTGCTTTTAAGTTATTATACTATACTATTATAATTATTATTATAATAGTGTCCCCGACAAAAATAAATAAATAGAAGTCATCAAGAGGATACCTTCCATCTCAGATAAAGTTAAAGGATCAAGGCAGCAAAGGTGCTCCAAGGTAGTTTTGAATATTTACTCACATCCTCTCAGGGCAGTTTTCTGGCCGGTCCAGGTATCCCCCGTCCATAACAAACTTTAGAACCTGTTCATTGGATAAACCCTGGTAAGGCTGCTCTGCTAGCGTACTGATCTCCCACAGCACAACGCCAAATGACCTGCAGACACACACACAAACAAACAAACAAACACACGTGATCAAATGCACCAGTAATGTCACCAGGATTGCATAGATTTGCAGCAGCTGCCAAAGTGTGACTCACCAGCAGTCAGAGTGGGCAGTGAAGACTCCGTCCTTCAGAGACTCTGGAGCCATCCACCTGACAGGAAGCAGGCCCTTCCCTCCTTTACGGTAGTAGTCAGTCTCATAGATGTCTCTGGTCATACCAAAGTCTACGAGAGAGAGAGAGAGAAACATATTGCCATTAATAAACACACTCTGTGACAACTGATGCAATTTAACCATGACGAACTAACTAAGATGAACTGGGATTGCAATATGAACAACAAGCTTCAGCACCTCCAATCTTGACAGTGAAGTCCTCTGCCACCATGCAGTTCCTGGCTGCCAGGTCTCTGTGGACAAACTTCTTGGCGTTGAGGTAGGCCATGCCGTCTGCAATTTCTGCAGCCATCTGGATCATCTCCTTCAGCGTAGGTGGTGGACGGCCGGTTGGGTTGTTCTACAAAAACACACACACACACACACACACACACACACACACAAACAGTTATAAGATGAGTCAGTGATGTGTGGAAATATGAGAACTAAGCCTCCTGTAGCTGTAATGATTACCTCCACTCGGGTAGAGTTTTTTGAAATGCAGAGACGATACATACCTCAGAGTCAGGCCTGAGACCACGCAGGTAGCTCTTCAGGTCACCGTGGGTCATCAGCTCCATCACTACCAGGGTGGGCTGACCTTTGGACACCACGCCTAACAGGCGTACCTACATGGAGAAAAATAAAGAAAAACACACATGAACCAAACAATGTTTATCCTTACATTGAAACACTAGTAACCACTTCTCTTTAATACGAGGTTCGTACAGCTTATTTAGAGTAAAATTCAAGCACTTTTAAGGTACCTAAACCAAATATTTCCAGACTCTCAAAGCCTTTAACTGTTACTAAAAATGCCAGGAGACAACAAACAAGACAACAGGATCGTTTCATTTCAAATATTAAAAGATTTGTGGTTTACATGAGTGATCGTGTAGATGAAACACCAGATTATGTTGAAAATCAAGTATTTTTCAAGGACTATATTTGAATTCAAGCATATTTCTAACCTTGGAAACATAACAGTCAAAATTAAGCATTTTCCAAACTTTCAAGACTTTGTACGAACCCTGTTAATAACAACCTGTCGTAACATTTTAATTCATATACAATGTTTAATTTATATTTTATATATAATTACTTTGTCCAATCAGTTTTGGTCACTTAAATACAAAGGACTACAATTCCCACACTGTTCAGAACCAAATGTGGATGTTAACACCCTCAAATTATTACAGTGAAAGTTTGCAATTTAACCTCAAGCATTTATAACATGTTGCCACTATGTCAATTCTCTCTTCATGTGTGGGTAAATAATAAAAATCCTCCTCCCCTACATATCAACATGATTTTTACAGCTGACAACACAATATACAGCGATTTAATTGGTAATAATAAAATAATAAAATAGTAATGGTAGGCACAATTGCTTACCAAGTGTGAACATTTGTTTTTGGAGTCAAACTGTGTGTCAATATGGCAGCATCAACACAACAAGCGAGTCATGGTTCTATGAGTCATACATGTTCATGCTGGTTTCGACAAAATTATAGAAAGCTGTAATATACTGTAATTCACAAGTGTATGGATAGCTGCCCCAGCGTCCCTGTTGGACAGTGATGAAGCTGGAAGAGGAAACAAGTCTTAAATTGCATCAGTTGAACAGCGTGTTATGGTGTCGTACCACGTGGTGACAGCTGAAAGCCTTCATGACGGAGGCCTCGTTGAGGAACTCGATCCTCTCGCGCAGGCTGGCCGATTCATTGACTGTCTTGACGGCTACGCGCGTGTCCGGGTCTCCTTTGATGATGTCCTTGGCGATTCCCTCGTACACCATGCCGAAGGAGCCCTGACCCAGCTCTCTGAGCACCGTGATCTTCTCCCGGGGCACCTCCCACTCATCAGGAACGTACACTGCACAAAACAGACACCATTTTGATTAAGTGAACAATTCACAAATCATCATGAAGCGCCATTTATCTTTTTAAATACAGTTATTTCACACTGGCTAACTTCCAACAATGTGCAGAGAAAGCACAATGTCTTGTTCTTCCTAAACTTAGCAGTTTTGTTATGATGCTATTCTTACCATCATTGGCGCTGAGGTACTCTGGGTTTGAGGAGGCGATAAGAGGTCCTGTCGGGCCTTCCGTTTGCCTGTAACACAACCACAGAAAGCATCTGAGCATCTGAACTTTCTCCTGTATGTCTAGACCTTCTTGCAAAATCTGTCTTTGTTTGTTTGTCTTGTCACATACTGCTGATACAGCTTTCTAGACAAAATAAGCACCATTCCCTCTTTGATGTCATATGGTGTGATCTGCTCGGTTTGTGAATCCAGCAGGGTGGATCATCCTGATAGGCAGCACGCCAGTCAAGATCTTACCTCTTCTTGAAGATCACAAAGACTCCACCTCCCACGAGCAGCAGCAGGATGAAGCAGATGACTGGACCAATCACAATCCAAATTAAACCCGGATCCGCTGTAATAAACAGAGAAGTTAATGGTCAGTTCACTTGGAAGATTGCAGAGTATGAAAGACAGATCTGCATTAAAGAATGATAATGTGTAAAACAACAATAACAGCTGAAATAGGCCTTGGTTATTACATATCTTATCCTTTTTTCCTGAACAAATATGGAATAAAAGACACAATAAAGAAGTTCCAGAAAATTCAGCATATTTTCCATTTTTCTGTCCAATAAAATTGAAACTGAAACAAACGCCTAGAAACATACAAAGTTTACAGTTTTGAAGTGAAAGGCTTGTTGTACCTCGCCTGCTCTAACATGTATAGGGTCAATGGCAACAACATGTAAGCAGTTTATGAACTTCCAGATGCATGTGAATAATACATGACTGTAATACATGTGAGTTCAGTTAAGTCAGACATATAGCCTCCAGCCTTACGGTTGGGCATGAAGAAGTAAGTGGTTTCTGTAAAGGAGCCATTTCCTGCCAGGGAGGTGGCGCGGACTCTCACGCTGTAGTTTCCAGGTTGCACTAGCGAAAGCTTCGTGCCACCTGACTTGAGGTAGGCCGGCCGTGACACACAAGCTGTGTGAACCTGGAAAAAACAAACACGAAAACAAAACACTTCAGCATGAGAGATCACAAGGAATAATGGCAAGTGTTAATATTAGGGAGAAAAAAATATTCTAAAGTTTGCTTTACCCAAATCACAAACTATTTTCTTCCAAAGAGAGAGCTCCACGACAAAACTGTGACCCTTAAAGTATGAAGAGCGCACAGAGATACGTTCTGAACTCAACAACGTTTTGTAGACAATTCTTGGCTTTTAATAAACACCCAAAATTGCACTGAAAAGGCACACTGAAACAAATTACCTCAACTCAACTTTGGTTAATAATGAGATAATGGTAAAGAAAACAGATTTTTATTAAGTCTAGGCAAACCATTTCACGAGTCAAACTATTTAACTGTTTAAACTCTGATTTCCTTTTGTAGATCTGACTACATATAGCTACAAGGGTATAAAAATATAATATAAATATAATATATATAATATAAAAAGTGGAAACATTGTGAAAGACAATGTAACACCTGTAAAAATGCAGGAGCACACATAAAATAAAACTTATGTCCATCAGTCTGTTGCCCCGGTGCATGCTGGGAGGTATCCCTTCAGGATGCTACAATATAAATATAAACATTAATCCTAGATTGACTCCAATAAGGATATTTTAATATTGCTGTCCGCTTGTTGGGATAACAAAATATACATTGAATGAACAACAGCATTGTTGTTGCTTTTTCAGTGCACTTGCTTCTGAAATGGTTTACACACCTTTGAGTTTAAATATTTTAGGTGGCAGATATCAAAAAAGAAAACCTGCAAACCTGTGTTTGAATATTCACAACTTTTAGCATGTAGGCCGATCACTAGTCAGTCAGTCAGTCGGAGGTCTGCATTAATAAAACATTTAGTCTTGCCATATGCCACCACTGTGCAATAAACCAAATAATTAGTCTGAATCTCTGACGTTCTTTAAACATCATTTTAAATGAATCCAGATCAGTTTGTTTCAGCTGCAGGGTGTGTTAGTGAGTGGTGTGATTTCAGTGCAGTGCGGTGGAGATGTCGTCTGAGATGCCAGTCCATCCCTGCCACTGCATTCTAGTCTTCCTTCCTGCCTCTGTCACTATGGTAACAGAGCTGCTACTGGCTCCTTGGGTCAGGCAGTGCAGTAATGAATAGCAATGAGAGATGAATTCACACATTTACAGCAAGTAAACAACAACAACAACACACACACACACACACACACACACACACACACACACACACACACTGCCACAGACAGACAAGCACTTATGCGCACAAGCACACAGAAATAATAATATGCAAACACACGCGGCAGAAGACGTCAACACACACAGCGGTAGCATTGGGACTTTGTAAACAAATATTTCTTTTGTTCCTCTCTCCATATAAGGAACAGACAGAATTTGAGTGTATACAGCAAACCTTTCCTCCCCTGCCTGCCTCCGCTCCTCAGAGTCTACGCAGATCACTCCCTGTTCTCTCTGCATTTCTTCTCACCTTCAGCCATGTTTCCTTGTGCACCTGTCTGCCCTTTAAGCCCTGTGTTTCTCCTTCCTACAGAGTATATCAAGATCATTTCTGCTGGCTCTTTCCCCTCCCTCACCTCTGTGCCCTTCAGTTTAGGAAGCAAAAGAATTATGATCCCTCCTTCCTCTGACTTCTTCCTGTATCCTCGCTCTCTAAAAGTTCAGTCATGGTTGTTACTCACCTCTGAGTCTCCAACCTTCTTGTAGAACACCTCGTACAGGATGATGAGGCCATTAGGGGAGCGAGGTGCATTCCATTTAATCAACACGTAGGGAGGCTCGGCTGTCACTATCTCATGGGTCACGGGGCCTGGGATGTGGTCTGCTTTCTCTGTAGGGGCCAAACATAAAGAAAAATACTTAAGACATGTGCAGTCTAAAGCGCTGCATTCCCACATTGTTCTTAGTTGGCCACTTTTCTTCTGCCTCTAGAAACTGTTTGGGAAAACTGATATTCTGTGCTTCTTTTGGTGCTTCTTCTTTTTTTTTTTTAACTATTTGAGTTTATTCTGATCACCTATGTCCTTTGCTAATTGTGTAGGAAAATCTCAGTGTGTGTCTCAACATTATAGCCTTCATGATGGTAGGATTTATTGCAGGGCTGTTTTAGTTTTAGCTACTGTAGGTGTGCCTAATAAACAGGGGAACTCAGTTTATACAGTAAGTGTGAGATTTGTATTTGTTCTTACCCTCTGGCATAGTTCGAGCACTGACATAAGTAGCCATGCTGCAGCGTTTGAGGTCTGTCAGATGGTTGCAGGCCATGATCTCGATCTTATAACTCGTAAAGTGGTGCAGGTTGGAGATGACTGTTGACTCCTTTGAGAACACCTTCAGCTCCACCTGAGCAGAAAAGACAAGAGATCTAATTATTCCAAAAGTAACAATGGCTTATGGTTACACTCAAATCAAAACAATTTATCTTGTTTGTTTTGTTTTGTCTAAGTTGGAAAGGCCAAGTTTATGTTTACTTAAGCACAATATGAACAACGTCTCATGGAGTATATCATCTTTCTTTGCCAACTGAACAGGAAAATGCTCTTCCTTTGCTTTCCGTCTGGCAGTGATATGATTTCAGACAAAAACTAAAATATGCCATGTGCTTTTAATGATACTGTATGTAAATTAGAGGCTAACATGTTTAATTGCATTAAATATCATGGATAAAGCCAAAGTTAAAAGGAATTTATAGATTTGGAAATTACAGAGGACAGCTTTCACTTTCGCTTCTGCTGTTTTTGAGCAATTAGTAAAGGGAATCATTATTCATCTTCTTATTTTACATGTGCTTCTTATAAATGGAAATCTAGGATGGCGAATAGTTAACGATCAGCACATATGTTCACACGAGAATGACGTACAAAAAATAATCTGTATGGTATACAAAATATAAAGTTCTTCATACCTTGGATCCCTCCTCGTCCTCGTCTTCGTCTTCAGGGGTGGCTGTGGTGGAGCCGAATGGCACACCGGGGGCTGTGGTGAGGAAGAAAGAGGTTTGGGTGGCGTTGGCAACTCCCACTGAGCGTCGCCGACGGGATGGTCTGGAGAAACAGAGCAACAGGTAAAGCAGTTAGCATGAGTTAGGTAAAATGCCACTGAAAACCTGGAGGGAGAGACTCTGCACACAGTCCTCTTACATGAATGACTCTCAGGCAAGCCAGTAATAAATTATCAACACAAAAGTCAGAAGCATTTCATGTGTATTAGACCCTGGCAGATGGCAGATGGAGCAGTAGTGTGGAGGAGGCCAGTGAGCACCTCTGCTCACACTAACCTTTATAGTGTATAGCAAGCCTGACTGCATGACATTTATTCACAAATACCACCTACTGCCCTGATGGAAGAGCTACCAACCCTCACCACTGGGTGGTGCCAATGAGAAAGTCCACTTTTCTCTAAGTGGTTATGAGAATATACCCACCACAAAGGCCATGGACTTAAACCAGTTAAGACACAGAAAACCTGCAGTGCACATCTGTGTAAGGACAGGTAGAATCACTGTCTATGAATTGGAAAACTATCTTCCTTCCTTCCAAAATAAACACCATTAAGTGTCCTTGAGGAGTGCACTTTACCCCAAAGCTGCTGCAGTGAAGCCTCTCCTTCACTCTACAGGGAAGTGTAGGACTGAGTTAATGTTGAACCAATACTTGCTCGTGTAGGAGAAAAGTACAAAGCTTCCTGCGTCCCTTTGCGTGATGGAAAAAGAGGGCACGAGGAGTTCTTTGTGTACTTCAGAGTATGGAGCTAACCTTGGCCGATTCAACAGCATGGGTTCAAAATGCAGCTGAGGTGTGTGTGTGAGTTTGAGTGTTTGTGTGTGTTCAAATGGCAGTCTGCATGACTGCACCCTGACTGGCATGAATGATAATGGGCACAGTAATCACTCCCCAAAGGAAGAGGAGGGAGAGACTGTGGGTGTGTGTGTCAGGGGAGAGGGTAGGGGCACCGGGGCCCAGACAAGCAGCACCTCCCACCCTAAGCCCCCTACAGTCATGCCCTGTACAAAAACAAGGGTCTACATAAACTACACACACACACACACACACACACACACACACACACACACACACACACACACACGGATGGACAAGACAGAGTTGGCACGGAGCCGTTTTGAGACGCACATCATGGTGGCTGGGACAAAAGAAGAGTGATGTACTCTGGCAGGATAGAGGGGCTCCAGTGCTGCTGCTGCACTGCCACAAACAGCAACTAACAAAGCAAGAAGGTCCTCTTGGTGCTATGCTTGGTGTAACGCTAAATGTACTCAATTATGAATGTATACAAGCTTTTTTAACAAGCACAAATTCATTTTATAGTTCAATCATTTACTGACCCCCCTCCATTAACTCATATGTCCTAGCAAGTGAGCCAAAGCTGCAGCCTGACTAAAAGACAAACTTGTAGATTGTCAAAGAACTTTTAGAGACCACCAGAGTAGTGATCGCAGTGAATATTTCACAGTTACAATTATAAAATGACTGACAGCAAAAAAAAAAAGATTAAAACATATAACTGTTGATCTGAAACATTACTGTGACGCTGAAACACAGATGTGTTGGTCATGAGCTGTAACATTTCATTACAATCCAGGATGTGTACCTGCTCTCGAAGACTTCATTGTGGAGGTAGTTCTCGAAGGTCTTGCGGTACTCTATCTCCTCCTGCTCTTTCTTTAGCTGGTTGTCTGTCTTGGGGCAGGCGCAGCACCTGCCCCCCGAGGTGGGCTCATCTGTGTGGTTCCACTTCTGCTCATCCTCGCTGTCCAGGTGGGTCGGGGTGCGAGATGGCAGCTTCATTCCTGGAGAGGAGGAATAGGTGTGAGGGGAAGCCAGACAAACAGATGTGAAGTGAGCAGCAGCTCATTTGTTTCCAAACAGTCGCCTGGAAACTAACCTTGTAGGCAGTAGTCGAACTTGTAGAGGTCGCTGTCCTCGTGCTGCTTACGACAGATGACCCGGTAGTGGGTGATGTTGCCATTGGGACTGGTGGGAGGCTTCCACTTCAGGATGATCTGAGAGGAGGAGTTGGAGGAGGAGATGGGGTCCAGAGGCACAGAGGGCTCTGAGGTGGTTGGAGGAAGAAAGTGAGAAATGAGTCAGGACTGGATTAGTATTGTATGACTTTAGGCCGCGGTCAGACCAACTTTAGCCCTATGTGAAAAAACGCAGCCCCTCACTCAGTTGAATGGAGCCAGCCCTGCGACGCAGAGGGGTGCCAATGCACAACTTTTGCCAGACCACAACGCTATGTCATCTAGCAAGGCGCTGTAGGGGCTGTGAATGCCTCTGTGATATTTTGTCAGAGTATTATAAACCTCTGTGCAGTGTTTTGGTGTCTGATAAGCCCTCAAATTCATGGATCAATTACTGGACTAACAGCCAATATCCAGACTAATAGATACTCAAACTGGACTTCCTGGACTTCCTGGACTTTCATCATCTCACCGGTACCTGAAGTAACCCCACCAACTGAATGCACGCTTAGTAATTATCTGAACTGTTTAAGTGTATTTTCTGAAACACTGTTCTCTAAACATGAAGCAAAATCATAGCATCAGTTTAAGTTTAAGTTGATGCCCAGGAAAACGTGGGGAGGAAGAAGACTGCTATCAAACAAACATTAATGTAAACAATGCAGGGTTGAAAATGTGCAAAATATGTAAATGATTTATGAAGAAGGAAATGCATTTAGCACGTTTGTTATGCCTCAAGGATACACACAATGTTTGGGTGAGAAAGATTAAATGTAAACAAAACTGTGTTTCTCTACAAGAAATCTCCACAGGATACCTTCAAGCCAAAAAAAAAAAAATGTGATTCTGTATATAATTTCTTTATCATCCAATTGTAAAGTCAGATATTCTCTACAGTTATCCAGTTTCCATCAAACGTCCATAACAAAGTGTAAAGTCTCTAAAAACACATTTTCCTAACATGCGTGTGTGTTTTTTAAAGTGGTGTCACTCACTGGAGGCATTGGTGCGCACGTAGATGATCTCGCTCTTGGCTCCATGAACCTGGTGCTCGTCAGATGCAGACAGTTGGGTTTTGACCATAATGGCGTACTGCGTCCAGGGCTTCAATGGTCGGATCAGGTGCCCCGGGTCGTCCGCCTTCTTGCCTTCCGTGGAACGGGATGGAGGATCAACGTCAGCAATCGCCCAGCTGTTAGAGCCACACGCGTCCTGCCCATCAAACTCCGTCACATTCTTATATGGCCTGGAGCAGATGGAAAGAAAGAGATCAGAAATAATGGATCAGCAGGTACAAATTAACTGTGAGAAGTATCATTGGAGCTCAGTTCGCAAGGTAAGGCAATACGAGGCAATTTGTATTTATATAGCACATTTTGGTGAAGGTAAAGGTTTGGTAAAACTCAATGTGCTTTACATTAAAGTGCATACAGCAACAAGGGACACGAGATTATAATAAATAAAATACAATAACAATGAATTTTGAGGCTGATTCTGTATTGCACTGGCAGCCAATGAAATGATTTAAGTACTCTAGTATTGTGTTGGTTTTTATGTACTCATTGTGACTAACTGCTACAATTTTATTTTGTAATCAACTTTGGTATGTTTTGTGCCATCGTATGGAAAAATCCCATGACTTTGATAAGATACTTACGCCTCTTTGTAGAGAACCATAAAGCCCAGCAGGTCTCTAAAGTCTAAGGGCCAAAAGGGCTCCCACTTCAGCATAATCATATTTGATGTGGTCTTGATCACGGTGAATTTCAGCAGCTTGGTCTCACCTAAGGGATGAAACAAGACGATGCTCAGCACATGGGTTTGGTAAAAGAGCAAATGAACAGTAGAACATCAAACGCCCAACTGCTCCTGCTTTTGAGGTACAGGCAACCACACCATAAAACCAAAGTAATGAGCAGCATTTCTGCAAATATGTTCTCTGCATGTTTTCACAAAATGAAGCTTAGACTTGCAAATAGCACATCACATAGAGTAAGGATGTCCAGAGGAGTTTCAGGATCTGAGTCCTGTTGAGTGCCTGCTCATATTAAGTCCAATCTAATATTTATATTTTTCTGAAAAAAATGTAGCTGCCCAATGTGTGTTTAGCTTAAAGAAGGCCTTCATAAATGAGTGAAACCAAACCGATGTAGATATGTTTGACAGCTGAAACATTCTGCACAAAAAAAATGTAGAGCGAATTTAGAACAATCCAGAACATTTTAAAATAAATGTAATCAGTAAGGTGGAGAACATCAAATGACAATCTCAAGTCTGACATTCTGGTTATCTTACAGGAGGCTTGGTCCCCGTTGGTGCGTACAGCGATGTCATTCTTTTGGTTGCGCTCCTTGGTTCCCGTTACCACCTCCATCTTTTTGATTTCAGACATGCAAAGTTTGGAGTTGTAGTGGAAGAACGTACGACCACGCTCAATGGTCAGGTTGTGCTTGGACCAATCCCACAGCTCACGCAGGTTCTGGTTGTCCAGCGCATAGAAGGCATGGATACTGATAGAGACAGAAGGAGGACAGATAAAGAAGTTAAACACACTGTAAGGTACAGTGTTTATTTAAATTTATATACCTGGAGAGGAGAGGAGAGGATAGGAGAGGAGAGAGAAGACTTACTCTCCCTCAAGATGCTCCCCCCTAATGATGCGTAGTTTACGGAGGAAGGACAGGGAGACCAGGGCGTAAGCTCTGCGAACAGTCAGGTAGCCTGTGATCTCCTCAATCTGGCCCAAACTAGCCTCCAACTCAGCTGCAATGTTATCTGCAAGGTGACACACATTTGGTCATATAGATGTATATATACATATATAGCTTAGCATAGATATAGCCACTAGGTGATGGCAGAAGACAGACAGATGGTCATATGGTCAGACAAACACACACATTTGAATGTGCAGGTGGATAGACAAACTGTATGTCCAGATAAAGAGAGAAACACAAACTGAGAAACCTGAGTGATGGAGGGAGAAGGAGACAGACATAGTGTGAGAACCTGAGCCTCTACGGGAGGCCCAGCAGGTGGTGAGGTGTAGTAGTACTCACTCCCTCCTCGAATCTTGATGATCATGTTGCCGCGGAGAACAGTGCAGCCTCTTAACGCCTGGGCTGAAGTTACTGAGTCAATCGTCTTATTTCCCACGCACAGTTTTGGACACAGGCCTGCACATGGCAAACAGGTCAACCTACACAGAGAGAGACATGCACACAGTTTGGACCATCAACATCAACATCCTAATGAACGAGGTGAGGATGTGTGTGTTGCGCAAAGAAACCCCAACAACTTGTGTGTCAATGTGTCGTTTAATGCAGTAATTGCTGGCTGATACGGTGGACAGAGAACCTTATTGATGCAGATCAATACAGACAAGCAAGGACATTATATGCATTTAATCAAAATGGGATTATTGTTCTTGATATATTCCAATGCTACACAACAACTGAGGCCGCAATGTTCATAAGAGCTATCAATTGATGTCACAATCATTTCTAACACGTGTCAGGACGCCTGGAGACGTTACGATAATATTGCAGAGGAATGCCTTAAGTGAACAAACTGGTTTTTCAGAGAGGAGAACAAAAAATACCATGACTGTTTCTGTGTGCAGATATCTGAATGGAATGAAGCAGGACTGAATGGTATGAGGCAGGAATGCTCGGTGACGCACTGGTGTGGTGTGGGCTGGGACCGGGGATGACATAGCATTATCAAACAACAAGGCTGAATCTGTCCAGTGGAAATTAACTGATATACATTTTTCTACTCACTGGAATCTATTCTGATTTTCTACGCAGGCAGCTTCATAATGTGATATGTCCCATAATGAATGCATAGGATTTTAGGGGTGGAATTAGCACTGGGGGATAGAGGAGAGAGATTTTCTCATCCTTTGCTTCAATTACTTCTGTCGCACATACAACACACACACACACACACACACGAATGCACAATTACAGACAACAAAAACAACATGACTGAAACACCAGCTGCAGTTCCCAACAGGCATTCCTCTGTCTCTCTCCGTCTCTCTGGGCTATGTGAGTGGCGTCCTCTCCCTGCAAACATGTGCTTGTGCACGTAATCACACACACACACACACACACACACACACACACACACACACACACACTGAGCAATGAGGCCTTGATAGTGCTGCCCTTCAGAAAATTCATTCACAAAAGGCAGGCCTTGTCTAGCGAGCAGCCGGGTACACGCCACACAGAGAAAAGGGACCCGACGCTTCATTCACAAATGAGCACTTTTTTGGGGGGAAGCCCTCTTAAAAGAACATAATCCCTCTCTTTAATTCCACTTCCAGCCTCGACATCCCTAACCAAAAAGGTCTGCCTTAGACATAAACTATGCATAAAATGTAATGCAGTTCTTTGGTTGGTCTTCAACAAAAACATCAAGAATTATCACTGAATGATAGCTTCCCCCACCCACCAATGTTTTTTCAGGGGGCTGCTCTGATGTGAGGTGGCCGTGCAACAGAAACAAGGAAGTTGGGTCAAAATCTACTATCTACTATCTAAGAATACATCCACAAATCAGAGGAGGGCAGGGGATGACACTGGTTCACTAGAATGGATTTAGAAGCAGTCCAATGAGGCTTTCAAAATTCAAAGTAGAGGAGACAATGACATCAAACAGCAGCTTTAACAGGCACCTTTTTAAAGCAGCCCCTGTGCCCAGGGAACAGCTAACAAAGGATGCTGTTGTTCACTGTGGGGACCATGCAAGCTCTGCATGAACTGCCATTTGTAAGCTCACCCTGTTTTAATTCTATGTTTATGCAACTCTTATTATAATCCCTGTCTCCAGGAAGCACACACACATGTACAAGTACACACAGTCTTACCCGAATTGTGCCCCTACTTTCCCCCCAAACAGCCAGGCCGTGCTATAGACGCCATTCACCATAGTGACATGAAACACTGACTCCCAGGGGTGCTTTTTTGGTCCTTGTCTGGCTTTTCCTATCCACCCTGAGAGAGCCTATATGACCTATTACACACCTGGCTTCTCCTAGTTTCCATCTTATCAAGCTCTTAATAATTGACATCAATCAGAGGCTAAATAATTGTTTCCCCTCTATGACTTCTGAGTGAGTGGAAACACACTGTAATGATCTCTCCAAAACAACAGTGAGAAGAAAAACTAAAAGGATATTTTGTGTCTCTCTCTCTTTCTCCCACATGGAAAATCGTATATTCAGCTTCTCAAAAGTAATGCTCTAGTTGCAGTGTAGAAAGAGAGAATGTTTTGGGCCGTACTAAAAAACACAGACACACAGGCAGACAGGCTGGGTCCAACAGCAGCTCTTAAAGGGACAGTGTTTATCTGTCCGGCTGAACTCTGTGACTTGGGCTCCAGGGTCTGCTAAAACCATCTAGAACAGAGGCCGCAGCTGACACTCGGGTTTGGTTTTGGGCCCAGGTCTGGCGGAACCAGACCAAGTGCACGCACACACACATATTGCTGTACTAACGTGCTGCCACAGCATCCACAAAAGATGAGCAAACTCTTTTCAGTTCAGATATTAGTGATGTTAGTGTCACACCTATCTGTCTGGAGAGTCAGAAGGAGACACAGAGAAAATAAATCCAAATGAAGGATACAGCGTACATGTAAAAAATGTTTTATCATGAAATAATTCAAAAACATCTAAAACTGTTCACTTGACTGTTTCTGGTGACTGGTTCCTCAAAATGTTTTAGTCGTTGTTGTATGCATACTAATAACTTTACACACTAAATATCCAGACTAACATTACAGATGCTCAAATTTGCATAATATTATTGAAGGACACCAAAGGGAGGAAGGATTTTACTAATCAACAGTTTAGTGGCGTCACAGAAAAACCATGATGCAAACCTTTGGGTCTCCATTTCCCCTACTCTGGAACATCCCTACTCTTTGTCAATCTTCATGGGTGTGTGTGCGCGTGTGTGTATGTACGCATATGTGCAATGTTGTCTGCCTGACTGTCTGGGCGTGTGTGTGTGTGTGTGTGTCTGTCTGGGTCTAGGTTTGATGACGCTTGTTCTTGCTATAACCAAACCACAGCAGCAAAACAGACACACAGAGGCCCTGATGTTGCAACTGCAACAGAATCCCAATGAAAAAGAAAAGTCTTGTTTATCACGTAATGTGTGCACAAACACAAACACGCACACAAAGGATGCCATTCTTTTTTTTTTCTTAAGATTACTTTTTGACATTTTATACCTTTATTTGACAGTGACAGTGAAGAGACAGACGGGAAATGAGGGAGAGAGAGAGAGAGGGGTATGACATGCAACAAAGTCACGACCTAGTAGCCATGTGGCATGCGCTGTAAACATTTGGCTATGGAGGCGCTCCACAAAGGATGCCATTCTGCCTCATGCCTCAGGGTGTATGACTGAGACTTAAAGCAATGTTCTTTTCTGTCTAAGCACCTGATAATCCCTGCAGGCTGGCAGCATGCAAGGGAAAGTCAATCTCTCTCTTACACACACACACCCCCACACAAACACAAACAAGATACACTTGGAGAAAGTCATGTTGGATTGAAATGTCCTTACCATTTCCGCTGGACGTGCTAAAGCTCTGTGCATGTGAGTGTGTGTTATTTACCTAATAAACATATCTATATATACATATACACCTCCCTCTATCTGGACACAGTGGACATTTCCCCCAGCCTGCACCTGGAAAAAGTAAACTGGGAACGAGCTAATGTAGTCACAAACACGTTCTGCACACTCAAGCACTCAAATGCATGTACGCGCACGCACACATACACATGTATACGCAAAAACACGCACATGCACGTACACAGGTATACCAGAAACACACAAACACCATCAATCATCCAGCGACCTGTGGCTTCAACCGATGCAGACATCTCCAGCACACAACCTGCTCTTATTAGAACAAACTCAGAGAAACACACCTCTCTGTGCTTCTTTTTCACCCACTGTCTGTCTTTCTTCCTTCGCCACACCCCATAAATATCTTTTTCTTTCGTTACACCAACAAAAAGTGGTCTCGTACTCAGTAAAGACTTCTGTCATAGCTTGAAGACACAAGACTACTACTTCTTGGTGTGTGACTTGGCATATGACAATGTTTTTAAATTAACTGGCAGCTCCCTCTACAGCTGTTTTGTCAGATTTGCCTAGCCACAAACAGACAACAGGAGTGTTACATCCATCACGTTTCAACTGGAAAATGTTTTATCCTCATTGCCCAAACCCATGTATGAGTTTTGAAAGCATGCAAACAGGAGCGGTTTCAAAACACATACTTGGCCTCAAAACAAATACGTGTCCTCCTCATTTAGCAACAGCTACTGATGCTAAATGAGGAAGCCAGTGATGTTTGTCTGCCCCCGTTTACAACAAGTAAGAATGCTAAATAAGGTCATGCCCTTGCTTGTTGCACATGCAGACAAAAGCGGTGTGCTAAACAGGACCAGGTGAGGTCCAGACAGTTTTTTGAGGTTGCTTTGACATTCAAGGCACTTGGCTGACACTTTTATCAGGGGCAATTTACACTAAGATAAGATTTGGACCTTTGATCTTTCACCTGTGTGACTCTTTTAACCAGCTTAAACACTGAGCTATACTGCTACTACAGACGGACTGTATTGCCAAGCATTCGTCATGCAGCCATAAATGTCAGTGTCCCTGTCAGTGTACATGCTTGTTACCCTGACATCCACCAAATCCTCACTATCAATCAACTATTCGTATTACTAATTTGCTATTATTCCACATGGCATAATCACTCAGCCAGACTAAGTTAACAGGTCCCAGACAGACTGTAAAGTTGAGCCTACTAAATAATCCTTTCAATAGGAAAATAATTGGCTATTGGGTGCATAAAAGACCCAGGCACATTATTTCATTCAAGTGCATTTTTGTATGCTTTTTCCTAAAAACACTTTAGCGTGATTAGAGGTGTTGCTCCATACTCATAAAAAGTGATTTTTGTATGCAACACCAATTCCAAGTTAAGTAAATTATGTTTATGCATTTAATTTGCATATGAAAATGTCAAAACTGCTGTGGACAACTGTTTGTTCTTTTATGTCAGTTTGGTAAGGCTTTGACTTGATGCAGCTGTGTAATCACTGAGAACAGAATGTGATGGAGGCTGTGAAAACACCAGGGACTCGTTTACGGCAAATGAGATTAGAGGACTTATTTGCATATGAAATTATGTAGTCTCATGCCTATATGGCAACTTTGTATTTGGTGCTACTGAGTAACTTATCATTCATTTGACAACAAGGCAAACCGAGATGCGGGTGATGTTTTGCCTTTTTCTTTGCTCCTCAACAACGTCTCAACATAATTTGTCGTCAGCAGCCCAGCTGCTTCTCCACATAGGAGAGGAGACTTTCCATAGTGGAAAACTACTCCTGCCTTTTTGTTTGATCAACTTCCAAACACCATCATCTCTTGTGTGCAAGTGTTATTGAGTGTGTTGAGTGACCACAATCCACTTGTTCTGCTGCAGTCACAAAGGGACGATTTGTTGTGGGTGACAGTCACATCTCCAATCATGTAATGACGGCCACCATCAATTGGCATTAAAGGTGTGTGTGTGTGTGTGTGTGTGTGAGCCAGACGTACGTAGTGGAGTTGATAGTGGTGTATCCAGAAGGACACTCTGGAATACAGGCCCCGTTGTGGATGACGTATTCGTAGCAGCCCAACTCCCGGTCCTGATTCAACTTCTTCGACAGCTTACACTGGTTGTGGATCTCCTGGATTTAAAAACAAGGAAAACACATATGAAACACATATGTTTACAACAGTGTATGAGTTTACTGCTAAATATTATATGAGTTAACTATAAGAATTCCAGTTATGACCAACCTGGCAGAAGGAGAAGCTGACGCAGCGCCAGCCCCTGAAGACATAGTATCCAGGAGGACACTTGTCCACACAGGTATTCCCATGCTGGAGGTTCCTGCAGGCCACACAGCTACTTGCATTACCTGGCTCAGAACAGCCGCCCAGGCACTGGTCATGGCAGCATTGGCCCTGGAGGCTACACGCACCATGCTTACAGTTGTCCAAGCACACTGAGGAAAGGTAGAAGGAGAGGAGAAAAAGAAAAGAGGTGGTTAATATCAGGTTTGATACATGTGGACTCAAGTCATGTTTTATTTTGGCCCCCACTAGTATCACCATGAAGATTGTGTTTCTAATCACTCCTGGTTTAGATGGCATTTGGGGATGAGTGGGAGAGCAGTGGGACTTATCCAAAGTTCACAAAAACACACAAATACCCTGCAGAAGCAAAGTAAAACAAAAACAAAATACCAAATGTAATCAGCATGGGGCTGCATGTATGCAGGGATATTTCTCTCTGTCTCAGTCACTCCGTCTAGCATTTAACGGCTCACAAAACATTAAAACAAGAAGGGGCGGAGAGAGCAAAACCCTGTGGTCAAAATGGCCACCAAGTGGTGGTTTGCTCTGATCTGAGAGCAGCGAGGGAACCACATGCATGTTTGGTGTGTAAGTACACACACATGAACATGGCTGCATGAACTATAAACAGGTGTTCTCAGCTAGGCCTTGTGGTTCCTTGTTGCCTTTTTAATGTGTGGTTGCTGTGGTTGCTCAAAGAGAAAATGGGAACGATGTACTGCCATCAGAAGGAATACAAACCTGCTGAAAACTGGAAAACCTTTGACCCTCTCAAAAAGATCAAACAAATGCAAAAAATAACAAAACACAGAACCATCAGTGATTTCCTTGCTGGGTGATGGATTGCAGACTCTGATATTTACATCACTGACTTTGTTTCCTACCAAAGATCCCAAATTACCCACCACATTACACACTCATCCGAGCCCCTGTAGGTTAATACAGCATGAACCTATCTAGCCTAAAGTACTGTATTGGTAAAGCATTGTTGTATCAACAAGTTGAATATAGGCTACAATTGCATGACCTCCCCTCTGTATTCTGTAGTTATGTTGTACTAAATATCGCTGCTGACCCAAGAGGTTGGCTGAACATTTCATCTTAATTTGCACAAAAGCACTAATTAGCATTCAAGAACACAATCAGACAAGCTCCAGCTGTAATTTGCATGCAAACATGCAATTGGACAACCACTGATTGCCCACCTAGCATGGCCAACAGCGGCAGCCTGCAGCGTCATGGAAACAACCTTAATTGCTAATAGGCTGAACATTATATGTCAATGGCTCATGTCAGGTTTCATTTGACCTATTGGTGAAAGAGCCTGAGTGTCAACTGTGATTGGATTAGCAGTCGGGTTTCACCTGTGCCCTGTAATGAACTAATAAACTAGCTGTTATTGCCTTGTCTGAGGGCCAGTAGAGACTCATTAGATCTCACCTTCTACCACGCACTGACCTTTTTACCCACTGCTGATACTGACTGGGTGCAAACAGGATTGGAAATCACCATAAGCCATGGGTTGCTAAAAGTTTACTAGCATTCACTTTGGGAGGTAAAGAACATCAGCCAGATGTCTGAAGTGAAATACTGGCAGGTAAAATAATCAAACCTTTTAGATTTATCACCCACTCGCACCTTTAGACAACAACGCAAGTTTCTTGTGCCAGCTAGACTCTTGATTTTAAGTTCAAATTAAGTGCAGCAGCCATCAGTGAACACGCTAAAAGCACCAAAAAATTCTAAAAGAACATCTAATCCCTCTATCTACTTTGGAATCCACTAGAGAAAACAGCAAAATATCTAGGCCATATCTGACCTCCGACTGGGTTTCCTGTCCATGCCCCTGTTAATCACCGTCTCTCACCATGTTTCTCACTATACTGTCAGCTTTGATATCATGTGCTAACTGAACCAAAGAGCGAGTGTCATGGCAAGAAGCAGATCTAGGTCAAATAACAAGCTGCAAACATTTTATAAGATTATTTGACCCTGCTCTGGGTCCCTTACAGGTGAATATTTACAGCATCAAGGAAAGGAAGATTATGCATTAGAGAGTATTTTGATAAACTACCGTGATATTTGAGTTATGCTTGCTATAAACAAAGCTAAAATCAGAAAGATGGTTCCCTAGCAGCTACAAAATTGGAAGAAAGAATGTTTAGAGCAGTGCATCACACTGTAAGCTTAAAAGTGCAATGGGGGGCCACTGTATGCCAGCCTTCGTGGGATGCCACCCCTGTGAGGACATCACATGAGCTCTCACTGCCTAGGATACAGCTAGGACCCCCCCCCCCTGCACGGGAGGGCTGCCCATTGTGCTGCCTGAGTAAAAGCAGAGAGGACAGACGGGGTTGTGGCAGGGGGAGAGATGGGGGGGGATAATGAGGTTAAAGAAAAGAACAACGACGAAAGGGACATAGGGTCAAAACCGCGAAGAGGGAGAATGACTAATGTAAAAAAAACATAATCTCCTTCTGGGGTAGTTCATGCAGGGGTCGCTCCACTACATTTTCCTTACTATGAGCTAGTAAACCCACCACTGCACACTGCACGTCGTCTCCTACCCAGAGTGAAAAATGCATAGCTCTTCTCCAGCCCTACCCTTCTTGTCTGTCTGCTGTGTGTGTACATGCTGTGACCACGGCATCGCATAACAGAGCAGGGAGGGCTGAGACAGCTCGCAGATCCAGCTCCAGCCGAGGATCCATGCCAGAGTGCCGCTCCAGCCCCAGATCCACCCTCAGCTTCAACCAATGTGTTTGCTGACTGGGGGAGGCAGCCATTCAATGGCCTCTTCCATGTCGGGGAGGAGAGACGCCCAGGGTTAACCCTGGCCTTGCTGGGGCAGACAGGGGGCAGACGCAGCCAAGTATCCAGCATGCCAGGGAAGATGAATCCACTGCTGCTGCTTTGGGTGAATTAGAACGAGCTTAAGACTGGAGCTGGGCCAAAACAGAGATAGGTGGAGCTAGTAAATCAGCTTTAGAGATGTGCAATAAATCAATGCACTACCCTGGCATTTTATTTTATCTTTCAGTTATTTTCTTTATTGAGCCGAGGTATATTTGCGCTTTTCCTCTCCTGTTTCTATCTAATCCCAGCACAGCGGTCTCAGCAGGGAGTACTAACATAACTAGCATAACACCACCACTGCAGCAGCATTATTCCTCATTCTGCTCACGCTAGCGCAGGGCTACACAAGCTAGCCGCTATGCCAAACATGCTCCAGTCAGCTCACTCATTCATTCATCCCCTCCTCCTGCTACTCCACTGTCCTCTTCTCTATCCCTCCTATCCGCCACAGCCTCACCCTGCCCTGCACCACTATCTATCTGTCTATCTGCCTGCCTTTCTAGGCCACTCGGCCCCTCCCACTTTCATTCATACAACGCCTTGTTTTGTTTTCATGCTGGCTGCATGGGGGGATGGAGGTAAGGAGGCATGGATGGAGGGATGATTTCACTCATGCTTCAACAACAAGAGGAGGAGGAGGAGCAGGCAGTAGCATCCTGGGGAGCTTATCTCTCATTAAGCTAAACACACACACACACACACACACACACACACATAAACCTCACTGTGTCATTCAGTAATTTGCTTGCTGCTTCCCTACACACACACACACACACACACACACACACACACACACAGTTCCAGTAAGGGTTTTAAATGCAAAGCCTGATCAAAGGTGTGTTGTGTTTACCTTTCTTTTGGCCATGGCAGTAAAGAGCCCTGGCTGCTCAGTCCCCAGGGAAGGAACATGGGAGAAGCTGGGCAGCCAATAGCGTGCAGCCACACACGGCAACACTTCCTGCACATAAAACCTCCCCTTTAATTGGCAGTGTTGTCTACAGGCGAAGTGCTGGGAACAATAACAAACACGTTTTTACCCCAGAGCCATTTACTCAGGAGAACACATGCACGCACACTCATCCACCCTCTTACACACACACACACACAGCTGCTGGATTCACGTTTACTATATTTGGCCACGGTGGGAGTCCTAAGCTTCAAAAGCTTTGCTATAAATGCTTCGAGTGATCTGATGTAAGACATTCGCCCTGAGAGAGTAGAGGAGAGAGACGGGGGGGAGGGGAAAGAGTGTAAACAAAAACACACTGATTGCTGGGAGGGAGCGAGTGATACTGTCATCCGAAGCGTCAATATACATGCAAGCAAGCACACGCATGCACAAATACAAATGCTAAGGCAAAGGTCTGTTTGTGTTCACTGTGATGGCCAAAAGAAGAGTAGAGGGGGAATAAGGTAAGCTGAAGAGAAGAGCGGAGGAAGGACTAACATGATAGGGCTCTGATGCATTTTCCAATTCAAAATTACCCCATTTTCTACACATGTATGTTAAAGTTTTACTTTAATCTAGCGAATAGTCCTCACAGGAGGTTAAAAGATATGTTAGCTTAACTTTTAATTCTATCATTACTCATCTGTATTAAATTTTATCTTTATTTCATTTATGTATAGAGCAAAATAGCCCCTTTCCATTATTATAAGCCCCACCTTTTTCATAACATGTTTAGTGGCCAAGATCAGAACTGCAGGTTATCAGTGACGTCCCCATCACACTCCAAAAGACCATTAGCCACATGTAGGTATTTAAAAAAAGACCAAGAGTCAAATGAAATGAGAGAATGGAAGAGAGAGAGAAGAGAGATAGGAAAGGGATAAAGGGGGCACAATATAGTGTGATTTGGTGTATTAATAATTGATCAAATTAATAGTAAGTAGTGAGATGAGCCCTTTTTATTGTGCCACGGTAAAAAATATTAGCCTCAGTGCTAAATCGGTAAAGTTCACAGTCTATAGTTTTATCATTGTATCTCCTGCTATTTTACATAAATATTTGATATCAAAACTTTTATTTTTTTTAATGGATGTGAACATTTTTGTCAGTATAATACTGTGCAATCTGGCAGCAGTTGGAGAGTATGACTATGACTTTGTGATTTATTACACTACCCCTTTACTGCAGTACAAGTGATATGCACTTCTGAATATGTGCAAACTTTTTCCAACCTGTATTAAAGGATTAAAAGAGAAGTAAGCAGCCATACCCTTTCTTTTTTTCTTTCTTTCCCTCTGCAACAGCCACTCCCTCTCAGGGTTATTGACACACAGATAACGAGCCGCCATTATGTAAGCAACTTTCCAAACACAGAAACCTGAGAGGTGTCCATGGGTGTACTCATGCGTACTCGCAAATATCAAGATATTTCACTGCGGTTACACAGCTGTGTGGGGCAAGGGGCAGTTGATCTGATGAGAAAGGGAAACCGACAGACAAACATTCTAGACAGCACCTTTAGTGCAAACACAGCACACACACTGCAGGTATGTGCAGTGGGCTAAAAATGACTAAATTTGACTTATTCTTGTTTATGTTATGTGTATGAATGTGTATCTGTGTGTGTATGTTTATGTCAAACCAGACATCAGCTATTAGATGGTTAACGGATGTCTTTTATTGATATCGCCCTCAAATACCCAGTCGGGCTGTAGAGCAACAGTAAATGCAACATTTGGTGCTATAAAAGGTTTCCTAGGAACAAGATTGCGCCATGTGATGAAAGCAACACTATTGACATGTTCTTGGGAATTGCTGCCAATCAGTGTTTCACTACTAATAAACGAAGTGAATACAGAGATAACAGTCAGGAGGAATAACAAACTAAAAGTGGAGTATCCCCACATCTCCTCCCACTCTAACAGCTCTCTTTATACAATCCTGAGGAGCTGTCACCAAGACAATGACGACCATGACACTCTGTGGTGTCTCTTTACAGAGTGTGTATGACTCACACAGACCTTGTTTACATCTGGCATTAACATGCGTCTTGGGCGACCCGATCACAACTGGACAGCTCTAGGCACATCAGTTCACACATGGCATTAGAATCCGTCTCCACATGCGTCTCGAGTGACCACCTGTGATCGGATCTCACTTCTCCGCTCTATATGCAAATAAACACGTACATCATTTCCGGTTGCAAAGACCAACTGCATTGTTGTTTTTAACTGGCAGGAGGCAGGAATGCACTTTCCATGCCTACTCTGTCGTAAATTAAAAATATAAATAAATAAATAAATAAAATTGGCCCAGGACAAATTCGAATACACACTGCTAAAAGAACGTGGCCATATGTGACGACCACCTCGAATGTGGTCTGAGCGATTGGATCTCAACGTGTCCTCAATGCGACTTGGGTGCATTCACACCCGTACTGGATCACCCAAGACGCATGTCAATGCCAGGTGTTATCAGGGTCGCACTGAAGCCTGAATCCAAAACAGTAAATGTTTGGACGAGACATTTATGCATGTCCACAAGGTCTTATGCGGACCAGCTTTGTGCAGGGACTCATCTCAACACACTCATCACTGAGTAATGAGATTGAGTGGTTTACCATGCTAACATTTTTACTGCTCTGTTTCACGTCACTGGGTCACGATGGCTTTATCGACCACATTGTATATTGCAGGTGGTAAGACACGCAGACAACTGTCTATGTCAAACAGTACACGCTGTATCTCAATCAGAATTTGAAAACGTTTCTTTTTGCCTTGCTCGGTTCAGGATGGATGTGATGGATGTAATTAAAGCATACATTTCCAGTATTAAGTATAAATTCTTATATAAAAGTAAGTGACATCCAGAGAGGAAAAAGGCAGGGCATCCTGACCGCTGATTTTCCATTGTTTCAAAGTATCTCTGCGTGTGTCCTATTGACTAAATGACCCAGACTAAATTGTATTACTGATGGTTGGAATTGGCTGAAAGAGAACAGGGCTCGTCTCTCTCCCACACAAACAAACACAGTTCATGCAGCGGTCTCCATTTAGTGTTGCTCCTTTTTACTCCAAGATAGCAAACCTCCCTCACCCACAAACTCAGTGACCTGCCCTTTGTAAGCAGGTCACTGAGGAGAAAACGTCATGTTTGTGGACAAATTTACAACAACAAAATTTGATTGTTATTTAGTTGATTTCTGTTTTGTTTATAGATGTTGTGTGTCACCAATTACATTATAATTCATCGAGACAGAGAGATAGTTTTCTCTCTGTCATATATATGCACACAATCTCACCCCTTCCACATATCTCACCTGCCTCAACATGTCTAGTTGTTCATTTACATAAACAGTAGCATTCTGTCAATCTCCCCATATTAAAAGGAAGAAGGCCTGTTCGTGTTCGTAGGCTCTAAAATGTACACAATCGAAAATGAAATCATCTTCTTCATAGCTGCCAACAGTCATTAAAATTACAAGATTTCATCACTTTGTCACACATTTCATTTAAAAATAGACACATGCCATAAGAAGCCAAGTGTACTCCATGATACCTTGGATGGTTGTTATGAGTAAAACCTGTCACTAAACCTGCAGTGTCTTAATCTGTCCATGGTTGAATAAGCACACATGCTCTTTCTCACCAGGGTCTTGCTTCACATTGTGGACTCACCCACATTCTCATCCAGCAGCTTCCAACTGTAAATCACTTTCTACTACTGCTGCTGCTGCTGCTACTGCTACATAAGCCTGATCAGATCAATTAGAGGTTACTTGCTTATTGTCTCTACTGTCGTGTGATCCAAACCAGCAACATTCAGATCACAAGCAACCTTCTCTGATCTGCTGCTGCCCTGTTCAGTTGAATGTCCATACAAGAGCAAACTTCTTTTATATGTAAGGTTAGCTCTTTGTCGACAGCTGCTCTGGAAATAAATACTAAGTCTCAATGTAGGGTCAACAGGCAAGCATGAACTCATACACATACACGAACACACACACAGACATGGAGACAGACAAAATGAAAGGGTGCATCTGGCTTAATGATCATGGTTTTGCTCTCTCCTTTGTCTGTCTGTTCATTGATTTCCTTGTCTGTGTCTTCCTGTGTGCTGGCCAGCCCTGCTGGCCCATCTTGTTACCATGGAGATGAGTCCAGACATAGACTGTCTGCAGTAATTAGCTGCATGCTCCCAACAGGCATTTTCTTAGATTCCCCTCTAGTCATCATTTGTGTCTTGTCTTTTCATTGTAAAACCACACTCTCTCCATCTCTCTGTCCCTTTAAGCTTTGCACTCTTCTCTCCTCTCCCTGACTTATTACCGTATGTTGTCTCCTCCTCTTCTCCTCTTGACCCTCCTCTGCCTTTTTCACTTCTCCCCCTGTCCTGCCCAGCAGTAGTGTCTAGCCCCAGGTGACAAATCTGCTCCTCCAGAAAGCCACGGCCACTAGATCTCATTACAGACACTCAGGATGGAGCTACAATCAATACTCCCCACTGATGGTCCTCCTCACCGCTCCCTTATTCTTCTCTCCTCCAACAGATCCGTCGTTACTACCCTCCCCACTCACCCATCCTTATCCCTCCTCTGTCTTACCCCCTGTCCTTCTTCTCTTTCCTCCTCTGTGCCACATCTTTAATCAGTTCATACTGCCACCAGCCGCAGCATTTGCTGCTGGCTGCACTTTTTCTGACATCTAGATGCAAACATGAAATACGCACAAACAAAGACAAGCTGGGACCACATACACACACACACACACACACACATTTATACTTAGACTGCTACAGTTACCACAAATTCAATTCAGTTCAATTCAAAAAGGCTTTATTGGCATGAAAGTTTCAAAAACAATGTTGCCAAAGCATCAAAATACAATGTGTCCAAATATTTGGACAGTACAAATTCTCTCTCTCTCTCTCTCTCTCTCAGACACACACACACACACAGAAAGCCAAAAGCAGACAAAAACAGTCATCGACATAACTGAGATCAACATATACTCTTTCTCTCTCTCTCTCATACACAAATACAGAGACACACATAAGCCGCCTTTTCCACCCAAAGTACCCAGAACATTTAGTCCCAGGAACTACTTTTCAAGGAACTAAAAGGTTATTTCAAAAAAACAAACTGGTTTGCGGCTGCAGATTTTTAAAAATGGTGGCTGAAATAAAATGCTGCGAGTACTCGACCAATCAGAAATGTTCAGCCCCACCCCCAAAGTTCCTCTACTTTTGGAAAGTACTACAAACAGTCCCTGCATGGGGGGTAAAATAATGTCCCAGGAACTTCATTTAGACCCTCCAAAGGTTCTTAGTTCCTTCCTGCGGTGGAAACGTGGCCCTACACACACACACACACACACACACACACGGAGAAGTCCAGCAGGTTTTGCTGACTGGACAGTTTGGTGACAGTGGGAAGGTGATGGAGAGAGGCAGCGGGTGAACATCCATCTAGAGAGCAAGACACCTGCATCACCGGCCTCATGATTTTCCTTCACATCACCACCAGCGAGAATCACTCATACACACACCCACCCACCCACACACACCACAACAGAGCAGACAGGAGTCTCTTCATAACAAAACACCCTTTAGCCAGTCAACAAAAGGCCAGTACTGTGCTCAGGCTGCTGTCAGATCCAGTGGTCACTCTCTCTGGTCTTCTCTAAAGACTCTGTTCATTGAGCCTGTGATTCATTGAGCATGTGGCACACATGCATCAAACAATGTGGACTAGACTGGGAGACAATCACTGTCAACCATTTCAGTGCGTTTCCAGGCTGACTCAAATGGTGTTTGATGGGAAATTGTGATTTCTCTTGCATTTTTACCAACACCTTCTGTGTCCCTTATGGTCAGTCAAACTAGAACCAGTAAACACACTGGGGTATGCCCATCTACATTACACTTTTTAGTCTTACTCAACCATGCGTTCATCCAGACTGCATTCACTTGGTCAAAGTGAAAATAACTGAAGCAAAAAGGTCTGGCTACTCAAAACTGTCATGCAGGTCCAACTTCTACCATGTCACAGAGGAAATTAAATGCCTGAATAAATTAAATAACACTATAAACACTATTTTCTATGTCTGCAGCATTATAGCTCTCTACACACAAAAAACACACACGCAGCCACAAAGAGCTGCAGACAGTGATTTGACATCTTTAACTGGGCACTCCTAAGTGCAGTTTTATGGATTGTAGTTGTGCTTAGATAAATACCCCTTCATCTGGGTAATTTAATCAGTGGCGCTGAGTGGCGGTCCAGTCATGACTAAGGTGTTTTTAAGCCTTCCCTTTCTGCCTCAATGGCCCATTATCTCCTCATATTAGCCACAGAAAGAGAGAGAACTCAAATTGCTCTCTCTCTCTCTCTCTCTCTCCTCAGTTGGCACTGAGAAAATGTTTATCAAAGGGCTAATTGTAATAGATTCCTTCTCTTTCTCCTCTCCTCTTTCCTTACTCCATCGTTCTCTCTGTCCTCTCCTCCTACATCTACATCTGGTTCTCCCTCTTTTCAGGCCGGAAACCGGCACGAGGACTTGGCCTTGACGCATTTTTAACACCAGAGTGGCGCTAAAGTTTGTACTATCTTGGATTATCCTGTAAAAAGACTAGGACCAGGCTTCCTTGGAATTAGAACTTAAATGATTTGTCAATGAATTGATTAGTCCACTAACAGAAAATTAACTGGCAACAATTTTGATATTTGATTTTTCATTTAATTTTCACACACATAATTTTTCAAGAAAAAAAAAAGCCAAAACTTAAATGTGAACCATGCTGCTTTTCTTTGTTTTGTATGATAGTAAACTGAATATCTAGTGTTTTTCAAATGTTCATTCGACAAACCAAGCGATTTGTTCACAGACAATAATCAGCAGATGAATCGATAAAGAAATAATCGAAAGTTGCAGCCCTACTTGGAATATCCTTGCTCAGAGACTAAATGAAAGGTAACAAGTTTTGGGAATTTTTACTAGTTAAAGTTACACTTATGTATAAACAAAACTGCCACATAGATAAAAGAGATGCTGACAATAAAGATGCACAAGGACAGATAAGGAAGCATATGGGCCAATGTGAAGACAAACATGCATGCACAGATAGAAGAAATCAATCTTGTACAGGTAAACACAAACAGTATCTCTCAGAAACCAAAAGCAGGAGAAACAAGGCAATGAACCCTACACAAACAAAGGCACAGACTTAACCCTCTTCGACACACACTCACACAACACACACACACACACACACACACACACACACACACACACACAAGCTACATGCTCGTGGGTTTCTGCAGGCTGGCCAGCTGCACTGAGCAGTAGGCACAGTGTGGGGGGCCAGGGAGGGATGGCTGCAGTGCAGATGCTAGCTGCCCTATTTCATATTCACAGCATAGCACTAAGCAGAGCTACGGTACACAGGCAGGCACACACAAACACACGTGCGCACACGCATTCATTCATGCACACAGAGCAAAGCAACTGATGGTGAGAGAAGGAAAAAACAACACCTAGCAGTACAGCGTTCCTCCTACAGATGTCAATTTGAAAATCAAAGTTTCAGAACAAATGATAAATCTTCCAAATGTTGCAATATTATGAGGTGAAACTAAAACAAAATCACATCAAATCAATTCACAGAGATATCTAATTTGAAGCCTCCACCTTACTTTTGTTCTGAGTACGAACACAAGGCTTTTCCAAATGTGGCCAGATGTCATTTTAAGTGCCCTCACTGCTCTTTGTATCACACAAATCTGAGCACTCCCATCCCGCCCGTCTCCTCCCTCCATTCATATCCCACAAGGCCTCAGGAAGGCTATTTATTCTGGGAGGAAGGAGGGAAACTCTCCATCATTACTACAAGAAACAGGCTTGTCACAAGGGGTCACATACACACATTCCCTCATATTATGTGCAAAACACACCAAAAATACAGTACACAAGTCACATGTTGCAGGCACGTGAAGTTCTAGTATCTTTCTTTTGTTCTAAGAGAAAGGACCCTCCCTTCCTGCCCCCTTGACCCCTGACCCCAAGACTGGAGCACAAGCCCTGAATCAAACTGTATTTATAAATTATTATTACTTGCTTGAATTAATCACATATATGGACATTTAAGCTCTGGACATTCTAAAAACTGTCAGTGATAAATTGAAATCTTCTTACAATCGCGGCAAAACAAACACATCTGCTACTTCAAGATGACTAAATTAGACACTGCTAGATATTTGCAAAACTATTTAACACAAATCTGAAACTATTTGCATGTTACATGGATAAATGTCAGGTACACACTGGCAAAGTTTTCAAGGGCCAGTGGTCATGAAATGTACTTGGGTTATAAAATCTAAAACATGGTGGTCATAATGTCTTTGCCCACAAAAACAGAGTTATGGAACTGTGGTTATCAATTCACAACCTCACTTCAAGTTGCTGAAGCCTCAGTTTGACCTCACTGAGAGCCATCTTTCCATCAGCAGAGTGAGCGGCCAAGGAAAACAGCCGAGAAGACCGGCCAGGGGTCTCCTGGGCCGGTGTGCAGGGACTGATTATGGAGAGTGTTAGTCATAAGCAAAACAGTGTAAACTCAGATTCAGGTCAAAGGAATTTTGGGAAAATTGGGAGAAATCTTGCTTCTGTTTGCTCTACTTTTTGGTCATCCATCTATCTGATCACATCCCCTGTTCCGTTCGTCCTGGACAGGAAATGCTGTGTGAAGTTGGTGGGAAAACCGAGGACTGGAACCAACACTGGGTTCTGCTGGTTTTAAGGAGAACAGGTCTACAACTGTATGGATCAAAAAAACAAGTACGATTTTGGATGAGCATGTATGCACATCCAAAATGCAGCTAACATTCATTATTAGTAAATTATTTAAGATTCTCAAGTCGCTGTTAATTTGATTTGAGGTCAACAACTGTCTAAAAGAACATCCTATTGTATGGTTATTTATAAATAACAGACCTTGAAATCAGGATATACCTAAGGTCCTTGTCAGAATAAGACTGTAACATCTGAAAAAAAGCTATTTAGGCTTCACAGCAAACACAATATGGTATGGATAGCTGAGGAGCTGCAGACGAAAGCAGCAGATGGACATGGACGTTTCCAAGTTCACTTTAGATCGAATCCAAACCCATTTGACAGGCGCTGACATGATTCAATCAATCATCCCAGCACCTCACATCAGGAGGAACAGGAGGAATTTCTGGCAACAAGACTGGCTACTATAATGTTCCATTACAACAAAATGGGAAGTGAGACTCCCAAAACAGAAACATCACTTCCCCGTCTAGATTATGCAGAAATAGTATGCATACCATACAGTTTGCATTGCCGTCTCTGTTCCTTATTTGACAGGATTGATATGTCTGCTAGTTAGGATGATGGCTCACCGTCTGCCTGCCAGTCCACCCCTCAAACATGCCCCCTGTTAATGCAGCGTGCACCGCTCTAAAACCTCCCCTAATTAAAATCTTAGTTCCAATAACTGCCAGACTAAAGAGATTTGCCATAAGCACACACTATTAACTGCCGAGCAGAGAATGAAGGGAGATTATGTGCGTGTGTGCATTCACATGCCAATGACAAGCATTATATATGGGATGCTTGGACGTAGACTATTGCAAGTCACAACAAACAACAGCAATCTAGCATGCAAGCAGACACAAATTTTACGCCTCCATGTAGCAGAATCTGTAGTGAGCTGGACTGGCCGTAAACAGATGCTTCCACCACCCTGGTCACATACTGTGTCCTGACATGCCTACAGTGAAGATGGGAGGGAGGAATGGAGGCTAGGGCCAATGCAGCACGTGAAAACAGAGCATGATACGCAACCGAATGCATCGATATTGATGCACAAGTGAAGTGAGAGGTGGATGGAGAAAGGGGGCCAGGCAGAAGGGTGAAGCTAAAAGGGGAGGGAAGGAGCTGAAAGGGAGAGCCAGAGAAAAGGCTTGACGCGAGGGACGATACATAAAGGACAGAGAGACAGCGGAGGGTGCAGGCACGTGGCCACTACGAGGGAAACAATGAGCAAAATAACACAACCAAACAGCATGGATTCACCAGTCCAGGGTAAAGAGCTCTCCGTTTCTGTCCTCCTATCCCTCACTCACTCAGCCTGATCAGTTCGCTTTGACAAACACCCCTCCCCCAGGCTTGTTTTTCCTCTCCTGGTACAGGAATTCGTGGGGCGTCTCCTCAAAAACAAGATTAAACGGTGGACACATCAGTTATCTAAGGAGGGCCATTAAGGGATAGGAGTTATGATACAGTTACGATTCACATTTTAAAAATCTTTCTATCACCACAGAATAATATTCCTTTATTGTTTTATTTAAGTATCCATTTTAACAGCTACTTTTAAATACAAAGTATGATTATATTAGTAATCATCTTTACTTAACAAGGATTTACAACTGAAATTCATCTTCTCATGACATCCATGTTTGATGAATGTTTTCCAGGTTCGATTTTCTCATCAGCACGTGAATGACCACGTGAGCAAACGTCTTCCAGTCAATCTGTGACATCTCACCTGTATTACATACAATAAATATAAAGATAACAGAGCTTTGACACAAATAAAACCAGACAGGATAATTCCTTCATTGGTTCTTTCATGTTGAAACAGTTGTTTAAGAGCATTTTGATACTCAATGCTAACTTACAGACGAGACTGCATGAATTGAAAAGATTGACTATTAGCGCTTAAAAAGAATGTGACAATAACTTAGTAGGTTTAACTCGGCATTAGTGCCAACCTCAGTTTCTCACTTCTCTGTCTTTCACTGCAAGCTTCTGTCTGCGAAGCTGCCAAGTGTGAGACTGTGAGTAAGAAAGTGGAGCTGCTTTTTCACTGCAAGACCCAGAGGAGAACAGAGAGAGCGCCTCTGCACATGCATAACATTGTGTTATGTTTAAGCCTGGATTTCACATGAGAAGCAAAAGCAGCTAAGACTGTTTACAAACTCTGTCCTGGCAAAGTTAAGAACTGCAGTGATGGAACCAACATGCAGGTGCCTCGACACCATCCGGAGGTAAATGTGGAAGAAAAAGAAAAGATACACTTCACTGGTCTGTTCTGATCATTAAGAAACACATAGGCTATAATATAACATTTTCAATAGCCTACAGACAGACTATATATTACAGAATCAAAATATTTAAATCATCTCAATCAATATTGAATTAGCAGGAGGTCTCTGCTGATACTAAGGGATAACATGCCCTTTTCAGATCTTAGGACAATGAAATCTGCAGCTCTACTCAAAACAACAGTGCACGTGGTGTACAAACTACTTCCAAGAATTCAGATATATCAGAAATACAAACCACAAAATCTCTTCCATTGGGACATAATAACATGGTGCTGCCTGCTTTACTGAACAGTGACCTATAACAAAGAGCTGTGCTCTAGGTCTCCAGGGCCTTTGGGTGTTTTGTAGCTATAATTGACTTGATCCTCTATCCTGATGTGTACAGTCCAAATTTGATAATAGCATAAAAAGCAAATATACAAACAACAGAAGAAAAAATATATTGCTAAAAAATATTTGATACCCACTTACACCCATTACGTCTCTGGCAGCGGCCACTACAGTGGATGAGGCGCTGTTTTATTCTGAAAACATTCACAAGCTATTACTGCTGCAGCTTGGGTATAATGTGGACATTCGAGGCAGAAAGTAGAGACGAGCTGGGTCCTCAGCCAGCCTCAGCTACATGCCAGGCTCAGGCACATGGCGTCCCTTTAGGAGCCTGACTGGAAAACAAACCCCGGCTGAGGGATTTACACAGCGGGGTGACTGCTGGAGGAGAAGGGCCAATCACAAAGGAGTACACATTTGTAGCATGTGGCCATATGTGTGCATGTGTGTGTATGCATGTATGCACATACATAATACATGTACACTACGGTATAGGACAAAAGAATAGGGAGCATAACACATTAGGAAGGGGAATAGGGTGTCGGGGGACTGAAGAGGCCCTGCTTATCCTTGGGGGCACAGGTGTTGTCAGCAGAGGCCCCTCTAGCAGGCAGGCAGCCGGGGTGAGTGGGTGGGTGGCACACAAAGAGAAAAGCCTTTCACTGAATCCCAGCAGCCAGAGGTAAACAGCAAGAAAGACAAACTGACAGACACTACCTGTGCATGATGGAAAGCCTTACCTCTGTTGCTGCTAATAAAACAGGAATAAAAAACAAAGACAGCTTGAACAAAATCTAATTTTCCTCAAATTCACCACTGCAATTTCAATATCTTGATCTTCTGTCTCTGTAAGACACACTAGCCGGCGTGCTGTTGAATGAGAGATAATTTCTGAGTGCCCTGAGGTAACAGTCTGTTTAACCCTGTGATGCTCACCAAAGCTACATTCAATATCACATCAACAAAACAACCCAGAAGAAACCTGTCTGTGTTTACTGTAAAGAATATTAGACTGAGCTCCGCCACCCCACTCACAACAGTTTTATGTTTTATGTAGCCCCAAAGGTACTGTGAGCTTTCTGCTTTAGTGTATATTGGTTACTTTTTTATTCAAATTGCTGTGTCTCCTCCGCTCTTGTGTTGCTAAATGCTACGAGATTTAGCTCAACATGCCCTGTGTAGAGACGTCACCAGAAGGCTAGCATTGGTGTTAGCTTTACTCCCGCTAAAGCTTCATTAGGAATTTTACTGTTGTGGTTGTTGAGACTCTAGTATGAGAATTGTACTCATATATGTGACCCAGCTACCTTTTTTTGATCTATTAAACTAGACTGAGTGCCTTTAAAAGATCTCAGCTAATATGTTACAGTGTTGTTGAATGAAGGATGTCAGGGTTATGATGATGAATCACCTTAAATCACAGATATAACTTTCAATTCTGCAATTTTTCAATTTTACTTTTAACTGTACTGTAAACCCAACGATCCCTGAACAGACACACCCCTGTTTATAAGTACATTGTGTGCTGCAAGGCCCACATTGTAAATGACAACTAATACTTAATGCCTTAATTGCCTGGTTCTGTAGGTACATGTATGTGTAACATCAAACACATTAAAGTTATTGTCCCGGGACAGATGAACACAAAGGCGCCCAGAGCTGATTTACACACATCCAGCAAACAATAAGAGACGGAGAAGAATTTTATCCGTGGATGCTGCCAAAGCAAACATAATGAAAGCAGCTCAGAAAAGAAGATGCCGCCTGCAGCTCAGCTGGCTACTGGACAGCTGTTATTCTAAGAAAAGCTGCTGTTGTGAAGATCTGTGTGTGTGGGTGTGTGTGTGTGTGTGTGTGTGTGTGTGTGTGTGTGTGTGTGTGAGCGAGGGAAAAAAAACATTCACATGTGATGAGTAGGGAGCAGTTTGTGGAACAGTAGCACTTACAAACTTGCATATTCACACAGTAACAGGTGGGTTCCTATATAACTCACATGTGCTTAGTGATTAGATTAATGAGAAAACCTGATGAAGTAGGGATGTCAAACATGTCGATCCCTCTATTGTTTTTACTTGCTGAAATCACTAAATAACAAACAAGCCAGAACAAACTGCTCAGTGAGTTTTTAGTGTGCAGAAAACCCAAGTTTCTGTGGTCAGCGTCTAAATATGATACTTGCTTCAACACCACAACACAACTGTATAACAGATGTGATTCTCTGCCACAGAACATTGGACAGGCAGAGGTAAACAGACACGCGTGCGTGTGTGTGTGTGTGTGTGTGTGTGTGTGTGTGTGTGTGTGTGTGTGTGTGTGTGTGTGTGTGTGTGTGTGTGTGTGTCTTTGTAATAAGATTTTAAAAAGTAGAATGAGGGCTAAATTAAATCAGTGCACAAGGGAGAGTCTGGGCGGTCAGGGCAAGAGCGGTTAACAGGAGACAGTAAACAGGTATTGGTGATTGATGCTATCAGCAGCCATAGCCAGCTCCTTGAATAAGGAAGTGTTCACTGAAGGACCTGTTGACAGAGGTGTGTGTGTGTGTGTGTGTGTGTGTGTGTGTGTGTGT
>VMKM01003040.1:0-48235 GCA_008360985.2 Macquaria ambigua
CTGCACGCGTTATCTTGTTTTAATGTTTTTATAATGATGTCAGTAATAATCTGCAGTGAAAGTGGAGGAGAGAAAGCGCACATTCAGAGACGGAAAGACGGAGGGGTCAAAAATGTTCAGATTATCATCCTCGGTGACGTTTGTGTTGGTGCGTCAGCCGTGTATTCATGTAAAGTTACAAGGCCTTCTCCAGCTATTTGTTTACTGTCACTGCTTGTAGCCTTGCAACAGCTCACTGGGTTTATCATTGTGTGTGTGTGTGTGTGTGTTCCTGACTGTCCTGTCAAGGCGCTTGCCCATGTGTGTGAATTAAGAGGCAATTAATTTGCTTGTGTTTATTTCCCCAAAGACACTCACTTCTAAACACAACCCACACTCTGGAGATACCCTCTTGGCTGCTGTGTATGTGTGTCGGTGTTGGTCGGCCAGTGTGTTGAGAGTGTGTGTCCTGAACACTTGTGCTTGCTTTTGTTTGCAGAAGTGGATCGAGGGTTTGAGGTCAGTGATTCACAACTTTAAGGCCAACAACGTCTGTCCAATGACCTGCCTCAAGAAACAGTGAGTGCATCTAGATTATAATGAACAGTGCCCTAAACAGTTTTAAGTTCAGTTTTAGTTTTTTTTTTAAATGTATGTCATATAATTCCAGTAAGAAACCAGCCCCTTCTCTAACCTGTGTGTTTTCATTTCTTCACAGTTGGATGAGGATGTGCTTCCTGACCAATGTGAATGGGAAGATTCCTGTGAGAGGGTAAGCGTAAACTGAAGGTTTGGTCAACCATTGAGGCATCCTATTTAGCTCTAGTGTGTCTCACTCACCTTTGCTCTTCACCTCTCTCTCCCATTTTATAGCATCACTCGAACGTTTGCATCAGGAAAGACAGAGAAGGGGATCTTCCAGGCTCTAAAGGATCTTGGCCTTCCTAGTGGAAAGGTCAGACAACACTGACATATCATATCATATATGGCGCTTTCTGCGCACTTGGCACTTTAAACTGTAGGGTTTATAGCCCTCATGTTAACGACTGGCGGGCTTGTTTATCTTCCACAGAATGATGAGATTGAACCATCGGATTTCACATTCGACATTTTCTACGCGCTCACACAGAAGATCTGCCCTCGCACAGACATAGAGGAACTCTTCAAGAAGATGTGAGTCTCCTTTGTCTTAAACTGCCTGCCCTCTGTAATTGTTACATTTACTGATTTTGTACCTCAAAATTAATATTAGAACATGTTAAATCCTCCAAATAAACTTAACAGCAGTACCCTCGCATTGTATTATACCCATGTTACCCTGTGCCTAAACAGAACAATGTAAAATAGTGTGAAATAGTGTGAGCTGCTGCATCTCGTTGGAAATAATCAGGACAAATATTTCTGCGCCTGCTGCACTAACTATGTCTGGACAGCCTAACCTGCTACCACAGTACAGCATTAATTATGAGTGATGATTAACATGTTATTACTAAAAGTGTAACATTTAAGTTTGATCCCCTTTTTAAAGACTGCTTTCTAATTTTAACTGACTGTGAATGACAGTGAGGGTGTCTATTTTAAGGAGCATAACATTTTGTTTTTTGTTTGTTTTTTTCTAATTAATTCCTTTGCAGCAATGGGAACAAAACTGATTATTTAACTGTAGACCAGTTAGTCAGCTTTCTGAATGAAGTAAGCTCTTTATCATTCATTAACTTCTCTGTGTATTTTGCTTGCCCGTGCCGCTCTCTGCAACTCCCCTGCCTTACCCCCGCCCTGCTCTGGGTAAAAGTTGCCCTCCGGCCCGGACTGGACATCAGCCGACCCTCATTAAAACTTTATTAATTAGACAAATGAGAAAATATTTAACTTCCAGTCAGGCTGCAAGGGCAACTTCAACCAACTCCCCTATCCTGCATTCCCAGCCTCATCCCCACTCCCCGTGTTGTCCCTACCGCGGCTTTGCCTCCCCGTGCCTGATTGGTGTTGCCATGGCAATGGGAGGGTAGAGGTTTCCATCCTGGTGCTTCCTGCTCGGCTCATCTTGTTTCCTGCTGCCTGTGTCTGTTGTCTGTGGCCTTGCTCCTCCATGTGGCTGAATACCTGCTTAGTCCCTCCACTGTGCAGTCGCGTGTGTGCTGCTTCATGCCCAATCCTGTGCATCACGTTGCTCTAGACCCACCAATGGAGCCAAAGCTTTGGTTAGATGAATTCCCACCTGTTTTGTGAGTGGGCAGTGGCATTATGGTGATGTTTTGATGCTGTTGTTTTGTTAAAGTAGAGCTGCCTTGAACCTCTCCAACACGTACGACTTCCTTGCTTTTAAGCAAACACTTAACTGCTGCACCTGTTTGCGTGGCTCACAGTTTCTTGTTAACATCTTAGTATTAAATTGTGTTTGTTACTTCCTGTTTATACCTGAGTGCTCTCTAAGGCCACAATAATTAAGCTGTTAAAAGCAACTGTATTTACTTGATATTAATAAGGAAATGAGCTGCTGAAATGAGCACTGTTGGTACCTTGTCCTATTTTGCATTAAGTTGGCCCCTGTCCTGTGTGTCATTTCCAAACAAACTGGATCTAGTACAAAAAAAACATCTTGCACTAAGCGTATGTGTAGACAATACGTGTGTGAATCAATCTGTTTTTGCATGCGTTGCCCCTCAGAACCAGCGTGACCCTAGGTTAAATGAGATCCTGTTCCCGTTTTACGACCCCAAGAGAGCCATGCAGATCATCGAGAAATATGAGAGAGATGAAGAGCTGAAGAAGAAAGGTATGGGTGGAGGGAAACGGGAGAGATATTTAAGGCTGCGCTGCCATCTGCCTGTTTGCCTTTGACACTACATTATGTTACATCAGGTTATTGGCACAGTTCTGCCAATACAGATAGTTGATCATTCAGCCAATTTGTCATAATGTTAAGAACAGGGAGAATAAGACAAACCAACTGTTAACTGGTAGTACTACTCCTTAATAAATACACGCTCATAGGGCCAAAGCAGTATCAAATGGTTAAACCTCTAAAAGCTATTCAACATCCTTTTGACACAGTAGCACCCTCACTGCAACAGGATCTGCAAACATTTGATTTTCAATAACCAATAGCCTGGAGCTTGCACATGTTACAGTTTTAGGTAAATATATTACTATAACTAAAGAAATAGTTATTTCAATTATCATGAACTGCCTAGCAAGAAGACTATTCAAATACTCAATGTAATGTCATATGTGAGTTTCTTTAATAAGTGATAAAAGCCATTCATGTTCGCCTCCTGTGTTTAATATATCTTGTCTGGAAGTACAAATTGTGGAAGTGTATAAAAACAAGCAATATGCATAGCAGTGAATCCATCAAGTGTAAGGAGTCCAAATTAAAAGCCAGCATTTATTAGGAAAAGGGATAAATATCTGCAATGATTGTTTAAAACTTGATTTTAATTCATGAATACAAATGATTTTGACCTGGTTCCAAGTTTGAAGCAATAAATGCCCTTATTTTCTTAGGAAGTTCATGGTAACCACCACTCCGTCATTCAGCCAGTCATTCTGATATAATAAAGAAAATTACTATTTACCCTCAATCCTATTAACTACCACCCCCTGGTTCCTTCTCCTCCAGGTTACATGTCCAGCGATGGGTTCTGCCGGTACCTGATGTCAGATGAAAATGCTCCAGTTTTCTTGGACCGGCTGGAGCTGTACCAGGAAATGGACCAGCCGCTGGCCCACTACTTCATCAGCTCCTCCCACAACACTTATCTGACAGGGCGACAGTTTGGAGGGAAGTCTTCAGTAGAGATGTACCGCCAAGTCCTGCTGTCTGGATGCAGGTATGCACGTGTGTCCTGGTCTGTTAAGATGGTGGATAGGTGTGAAGGTGTAGACACACATACACTGGTAGATTTATGCAAACGCATACACAGACTAAACAGAGCATGTTTATGTAGCTAAGGTAAAGCTGTTGTTAGTTATACGTGTACATTATATTACGTGTTCATCATCAGTGGATGCCTGCATGAACAGTTTGTGTGCACTTTCCATCCTGTTAGATGTGTGGAGCTGGACTGCTGGGATGGGAAAGGAGAGGACCAGGAGCCCATTATCACTCATGGCAAGGCCATGTGCACAGACATCCTGTTCAAGGTGAACACACACACACACACACACACACACACAGCAGTATATTCCTGCTGTTCACCACAACAGTTGCAAGAGTCTTTTTTCTGGCTGCTTCATTATTATTGCAAAAGGTACGTCTGCCCCCTTGTGTTGGGAGTATGATATTGCATATATCACGACTTCTTCCTCTTTTTCATGCTTCATCTTTTTTCTATAAACTTGTTTTTCTTCTTCCTCCTCTTCCAACAGGATGTTATCCAAGCCATCAAGGAGACCGCATTTGTCACTTCAGATTACCCTGTTATTTTGTCCTTCGAAAACCATTGCAGGTATGTGTACAACTAGTAATAAGCAAGGGTGTTAATGCATAATGATTTTGCTGTTATTAATTTCTTATAGAGACAGTACATGGACCCAAGTGTGTGTGTGTGTGTGTGTGTGTGTGTGTGTCTCTCATCAGTAAACCACAGCAGTACAAAATGGCCAAGTATTGTGAGGAGATCTTCGGTGACTTCCTTCTCAAACTGCCTCTGGAAAACTACCCGGTAAGTACTCTCTGATTCACAATGTCTCTCAGAGTTTATTGCATTTGGATGGTAGTCATCTATATTTAAAGGTATGATTATGCTCTCTGTGGCAGATTGAATCTGGGCGCCCCTTACCCTCTCCAAATGACCTCAAACGTAAAATCCTCATCAAGAACAAACGCTTGAAACCTGAAGTTGAACAGAGTACGTACACAACTCAGCCTGTTGACTTGTTAAATCTGTTTATCATATGATTTATGTGTTGTTTAATGTGTGTGTGTGTGATACAGAACAGCTAGAAGCCTTTAAGAAACACATGGAGGCAGGAGAGACCAACACCCCTGCCATCATTATGGGAGAGGAGAATGAAGAAGACACAGAGAACGGTCAGTGTGTGTGTGTGTGTGTGTACACAGTGGAAAGAGCTTATAGTGATCAATCTAATTTGTATATTTATTACATGAATATAAAGTAATCAAACGGACAGCTTCGCTATATAGCCTACTGAATTTTATTGACGTTTTCCCGTCATGATTTCACTGTGCACGCAGCACCAGCCAGCCGGAAGCTGGAACTTTACTCATGGGAGTAAAGTAAAACAAAATATAATTACCATAGTTTTAAAACATTTTTTCCATATGTATAGAAAGACCCAAGATGAACACTGTAAACAAATTATTTAAACATCATTCCTATAGGGGTGATGCTGTCCATATAAGCAGTTTCCACTGTACATAGTAAGTTATAAAGGAGGAGTTTTATGCTCACACACACATCATGACACCTTATCAAAGAATGGTGTTTGAAGGGTAAATGATGTTGAACACTCATTTTAATAGCTTTTAATTTGATTTCATAAAGATCACAATGTTAAAAAAAAAACAAGACATTTTCAGAAAGCTGCATCAAGTGCACATTGAAGTAAGACTGAATGCATCAAGTAAAAAATAAAAACAATGTTTGGAGAAAATGTGTGCTCCAAAATAAATGTTTTTGTGTATGCCCCTGTAGGAGAAAAGGAGGCTGAGGACAAGGATTTGAATTCAGAGGCCCCCAGCATCCTGTCAGAGGCACCCAGTGAGAAAGAGGCCAACAGTGTTTGCCAGAGTAATGCTGTCAGCTCGAGTAAAGAGGAAGAAGGCAGCAACAGTATCAAGAAGGTGGGTTGTCACTTAGGATTGTTTGGGTTCTGAAATTAACTATTACCCTGCCATGAGCCAAGAAGGCCTTCGACTTACAGTAGATGTCACTGGGCAATCAGATTTAGAAATGGCTTCAGAACTGTAAATGGTTCCTTTCTTGTTTACTGTATATGCCTTTAGAGAAAATGAATTGCAGTGTAGAAGTGCAACACCTTACCTATGTGGCCCAAAGCTTTCGGTCCTGAATTTCTTACTGAAACATAAATAGCAAGGGAAAAACAACAAAATCAGAACTAACAATTATCTGGAATGTCTTTTTTTCTACAATTGTTCAATTGAATGATTACGATAATGTAACTTAAGAATAAGCATCCAATTATCATAACCTTCAAAAAAACATTAAGCCATTTTTGTTTAAGAACTAAAGTGCTGACATGGATGTTGAGAGGGACTGTTTAATGGAACTGAACTGTGTGTGCGTGCAGGTGCCAGAAGATGAAGTGACAGAGATGTCGGAAGCCACAGAAGCAACTGACGCCACAGATATCTCAGAAGCATCTGACCAAGACAATAACAAGAAGGCACGCACACACTTAATCACTTCTTAGTAAAAACCAAATATCATGTCTGGGTTAATGCGTCAGACCAATCCAGTTTTAAGTGTTTGTACCTGTCCTGTGCAGGGTGGGGAGGAGGCAGAAGACTCTGAAGAGGCTCTGATAGCGCAGTACACCTACGAAGGAGCCACCACTAACATCCACCCGTATCTCTCAGCCATGGTCAACTACGCACAGCCCGTCAAGTTCCAGAGTTTTGATGTGGCAGAGGGTGAGCTTTGACTTCCTCCTCGTGTGTTTTGCAACTTTCTAATTTGTTTCCACTGTGATACTGCACGCTTATTGTTCATGAATACATACAAGAAAGCTGTACAGAGATGCTAAATGAATAGGTCAGTCCCAAATGATCTATGTGCTGCTCTGGGTAAACACTTTTCATTCCCTTTTCTCTGTCTTTCAGAAAGGAACATCCACCATAACATGTCATCTTTCAACGAGTCCGTTGGTCTGGGCTATCTGAAGACCAATGCCATAGAGTTTGTCAAGTATCCTTTTAACAATTTAAGAAGACATGGAAGCCAAAAACTAGATAATTAGAAATAGTCAAATTGTTATAGTACCATACTTATTATTTAATTACTGTAAGAATCATAAAAACTCCAAGGTGAAATTGAAGGCATCTATGTGCTACTGCACTATAATCTTAACAGGATGCTTTAAACGATGCTATGAGAGTAGTGAGAGGGAACCAAAACAGTAAAGTTGGTTCAAAAGTCTGAATTTATTAGAAATTCAGAGTTTTAGATTGAGGTCACCTAAATGAGAGCTGATGTTTTTCAGCCATATTTGTTTCCACTCTGCTGTCGGAAAAGAACTGGAGGCCTCTAGAGGCTAGTGTGCCTTTGGACTGTGTCACTTGGCCTGACACGCACACACATAGCCCCTCTCTCTCCCCCCAATGGGACTGCTTGACCCAAGCTGTTCACACTAAAAATAGTTCTGCAGTCTGTTTGACACACACACGCACAAGCACTCAAACGCATACCCACACATGTGCTGGAACACACATGCGCTCCCTCTCTTTTTTTAAATATTTTCCTGAGCGTCAGTGCAGCTACAACAAGCGTCAGATGAGCCGTATCTACCCCAAAGGGGGCCGGGTGGACTCCAGTAATTACATGCCTCAGATCTTCTGGAACGCAGGCTGCCAGATGGTCTCACTCAACTTCCAGACCCCAGGTACCACAGCACACAACATAGGACCTCTGACCTCACACACACACCCATACCAAGTACTCCATATACAGTATATACATAATGACAAGCACACAGATCCAGGAACGTGCAGCATGCAGTACATATCATCCACTAATCAACAACCCTCACTCGCCTAACCAACTTCCACATGCACACATCCAAATATACACATGCCAAGAAGAACAAGGAGGACATTTTGACTTTTAAGACGATCCAGTTTGGACTGAAATGTTAGTTTAAGGGGTCAGTTCAGCCAAAGTTCACCCCACATTTTCTCACTTACTGCTAGTGGTATCTATCCATGCTGATAGCTTTGATTTTAATGGCCAAGGTTTTCAGATATCTGCGCCTGAAACTTCTGCCACCGCTGCAATGGGGCACTTTTGTTGCTCAAAGCACTGAATACATTTGAAACATTTCACTCAGTTTTACTGGAAGTATTTCTTAGGTAAAAATCAAAACCGTTTCAATGAAAACTGTACACTGTCTGCTTCGGATGAACTGAGTCTTTAAAAAAAAAAAAAAAAAATGCAGAATTTTGTTTAGGGAAAACTTGCTGCCATTTCTGGCCACATTGTTTGCTACATACTAGATCAGGCAAATCAAGCATTTTCACCATGTTTGTAAAATAAATCCTGCACCTCACTGAGCCAATCATTGTCTTGCTTAAGCATACACACTCAACCTGTGGAGAATTAAAACAAATTAGTTCTTAGTCTCTACAAGTGGTTCGCATGTCATGTTGCAGCATCAGGTAATGCATGCATGAACCTTAGCGCGCACACACATTTTCATAAACTGTCGCTGCCACATACACACCTATACAGTGAGTGATGCCTGTTGGAAAACAGCTGCTGCCCCATGGCTGGAGGCGAAAGGGGTCGGACCATATGGCTTCCTGGGAGTGGAGCATGTGCGAGGCTGGAGGGGGGGGGTCACACAAGAGGTGGAGCTTCTGTGATGGAAAGATAAATAGTTAGAGGGGAGAAAGAGAGAGATGTCAGAGAAAATGTAAAGTCTCTCTCTCTCACTCACTCAAAACAGATGCACATAAACTTAATTGTTTTGTTTAGGAGTTGATGTTTGTGGTGTAAGTGTCCCAGTTCCTAAACACTTCTCTCTCTCTCAGATCTGGCCATGCAGTTGAACCAGGGAAAGTTTGAGTACAACGGCTCCTGCGGGTGAGAACAGCCCCTCATTCCCATCCGTCCCGCCCCTCGCCGAAGCTCATCAATTAAAGCATGTCACATCTCATTAGTGGTTGCCAGCAGCGACCGTAGCTACTGTCTGCCCCGAGAGCCAATGAGTGCTTTGGGGAAGCGAGCTCCTCTTCACCCGCCTCTGAGGCTCTCTGCAGTCATCCATCTCTTCCTGTCTCCGTCCCTCGGCTCTAATACTGTCCCTGAGGGCAGAGATTTTACTGCTAATGCTGGAAATCTCATATGTGGGAAGATCGGGGCTTTTGCAGACACCCATCATTACTAATGCCACTCTGCGGGTCCCCCGGTTAACACACACACTCAAAGCCTTAGTGCCTTCCCATTCCCGATGGGTCATTAGAGAGCTTAATTAAAACTAAAAGTGTCTTAGAAACATTATTAGGATTATATCTTTCATAACATCATCAGTCTTCCCACATTTGATCTAAAAGGTAGAGTGATTTTGCTGTGTGTCTCTCTCAGGTACCTGCTGAAGCCCGACTTCATGCGGCGGTCAGACAGGATGTTTGACCCCTTCTCAGAGACACCGGTGGATGGCGTCATCGCTGCAACCTGCAGCATACAGGTCAGCTCATCCGACACTTCAGTCATGCTGGAAACAATTAAATCCTATAAATAAAAAGACAACAACAGTATTTTAGCATAAAACTGTTATCCATAAAGGTAAATATACTCATTCATGTTTATACAAGGGGTATTTTCAGGCTTGGTTATCTCACAACATGGTGTGCTATGCTAGCTTTCTTTGTTCTCTCCTCTTCCTTCTCCTTTAGATTTACTGCAAATAAAGCTTTTGTCTTGTTACACATAACTTCAATTTTAGGTACTTTAGTGATGCAGATGGTGCTTGATTGTACCTCAACACTGCATCAAGATCCAATCACAGTGGATGATTACTTTTTAAATATTATTCCTGTGAAATCTACACCTCTGATGTCCTCCTTTTTACTTTAGGTGTTCTCTGGACAGTTCCTGTCAGACAAAAAAATCGGCACGTATGTTGAGGTCGACATGTACGGGTTGCCGACGGACACCATCCGGAAGGAGTTTCGCACACGTATGGTGATGAACAACGGACTGAACCCAGCTTACAACGAGGAGCCCTTCGTCTTCAGAAAGGTAGCGACAAGGGCAGGAAAAGGGGTTGTTGGGTGAGGTGAGATAACTGATACAGTGAGGTAAAACAAATGTGCTGCACGTATTCAAATGCTGTCTTCATTGTGATGAAAGCTGCGATATTTGAACAGTAGGAGGAAGAGGACAGGGGAAGGATTGAGGGCAGCCATGATTTGGGTTGGACGATTGGGATGATGAAAGCTACTCATTCTGTCCGAAAGGAAAGGATGGAGGGAACAGAAAGGGGGGGAAAAAGACAAATAAGGTGGCAGTACTAGCAAGAGTAAAGATAAGAGGAGGGAAGGGGAGATGAAGAAAGTAATGCAAAAGTAATGACAAATAGAATGGTGGGGAAAAGACTGTTCAACAAGGAAGAAAAAAAGAAACTGAGGGAGTAATCTTGAAAATAAGGAGAGGGAAGGATGATTGTGGTCATTTGCAAAAGTATCACAAACCAAAACAGAGTGGGACAGGAGGAGGAAGAACAAGGCATCTAGTTTGCCTGTGCTTTGCTTCACAGAGAGGAAGAAAGGAACAACATAAACAGAGAAACAAGAGGAAAAAAAGGGAGAATTAAGGAGAGAGATTGGAGATATAGAGAGAGAAACATGTGTGTAATAGTGCTGCTCTCAGCAGAATGAGGAGTCTCTCAGCCATGACTGACTCCAGCTTCCTAACACACACCATCAATCACAGCCTGCCGCAGTGCTGCTCTACACACACACACACACACACACAGCTATCAAAGAGGGGCATCACAGGCAGAGCTGCTGGCAAGACTCGTTTCTCACATCTACACACACACACGCCCTCAAATACCGCCACACCTTTTGCATGCACGCATACACAGCGCTGTCAAGATGACTCAGAGCGAACAACACACACCAGCAGCATTACATCAGCAAGGCTACGTTTGTGTAAGCACACACACAAGCAGGCGCTTCCCCCCATTCATCTCTAGTGAGTATTCTTCAGCCTTATCTCTTACCTTCCCCTTCGTCTAGGTATTAATCATCTTCCTCTCCACTCACTTATCTCCACACAAGGCCAGTTAAGACTCGCTCCCTCGCTCTTTTCTTTCCAAGGGTGTGCACACATAAGCTGCACACGCACACATACAAGACATACTCCACTCCCTGTATGCGTTCTAGCTGTGGAGATGGCCTTGTCAGTAGTCAGATATGCTGTGTGTTGCTGCGCTATCATGCCTTTTTCCTGTATCACACTGTGACCGTCCCCTGCATGTTCAACCTTGACCTTCCCCCTTAATGATGCCATTTCTGCTTTAGCTTAAAAGAGAGACCATTTTACTGTTATGGCTGCTAAATAGTTTGTCGTTTACCTATTTTCACACCAGAATGAGTTAAGTAGACTTCCCACAGTTCCACAGGGCTAATGACTAACTCCTATCTGTCACTTTTATTTTCCGTCTCACTTTTTGTCCTCGCACCCCCTTTCCCTCCCTTGTTCCTTCACCCATCTCTTTTTCCTTTATTCTGGCTCCCTCTCCCTCCCAACCCTCCCATTTCCCTTCATCCCTCCCTCCCAGGTAATCTTACCGGATCTGGCAGTACTGCGCATCGCCGTCTACGACGACAACAACAAGCTGATTGGCCAGCGCATCCTGCCTTTGGACGGCCTGCAGGCTGGCTACCGTCACATCTCGCTGAGGAATGAGGGCAACAAGCCCCTGTCGTTGCCCACCATCTTCTGCCAAATCATCCTCAAGACCTACGTGCCCGACGGATTCGGAGGTGAGGGGAACAGGAACACACACACACACACACACACATATTATTAGAAAACGTTATGTGTAAATGCAGAATTGCAGGTTTGTTTCATACTGACATACTTTGTTTTACTGCTCAGTTTATTCATGGCTGATGGTAAAGTAGCTTCTGTAGCCTGTAGGGAGGAGAGGAAAAAAGGAAGGCAAGGCGACCGTCTCTCCCGCTCACTTACTCTCTGCCTTGGGTTGGTTTGAACATTCAGAGTAATGGCATGGCGCAAATGATGATGACAGTGAATCTCCAGTAATAGACAGTTTAAAACAGGCAGAAGCATACAAATGAGCAGTACAATTGGAGTTGTCATTAAATAAAGCCAAGGGGCTTGCGCTGAGGAACCATTACTGTAACCATTAGCTTTCTTCTATAAGATCTGCTGCCAGAATCACTTCCCTGCCACACACACAGCACAGTACTAGAAGTAAAATCTTTTCATTAAGAAAGTGTTCTTTAAACAAGAAGTAAGATACTGACCCAGTCTTGACTAGTATACCTTCTCAGCATGATGAGGCAGTAGTTAACCATGCAAGAGAAGGATAGCTTTTGTTATAGATGTGTGTGAGATTAAATCTAACTCACTATCTTATTGCAAAATAGCAATGATTTGGTTACTATAGTCAAGAAATATTGTTTTAACCACTTCAGAGATGGCTCTTTAAGAGTGAATTATCTCAGATTTATTTACTTTCTTTTATTATTAACCTTAATTTTAGTAAGCTTGAAAATAAAGTAGTTTGGAGTCTGTCATAAGGGATATTTGGACATTTGCTCATTATACATGTGGCAAAGCACGATCCCTCAACCCACCAGGTTTATCAACCAATCTTCTCTTTTCCCTACACTATACTAACAAATCATTTTGTGTGTTTCAGCGATTGTGGATGCCCTATCGGACCCAAAGAAGTTCTTGACCATTGCAGAAAAGAGAGCTGACCAGATGAAGGCGTTGGGGATTGACACGGTACACATGACAACATACACACACATCTCACGCATCAGTTTGAGTTAATAGAAACACTGAGCTCCAGTAGAAGATTTCTACCTGATTGACTGGGTACAACCAGCGTTAACTCACTCTGTGAAAAAACAACTCCAGACTACTGGGATGCTGCAACTGAGCATTTAACTCTGTACTCTGATATAACTGCATTCATACAATAAAAACATTTCTGTTTTGTAGAACGACATAGCAGACGTTCCCAGTGGAAGCTCAAAGAACGACAAGAAGGGAAAGGGTAAAGGAGACACTGTGAAGGCCAGTGTGACACAGCAGGCCAGCTCAGACATGGCCCAGACCTCCAACTCTGCCCAAAATAACACAGCAGAAACCAAGAAGGGTATATACTGATTTAAAACACACACATTTTAAACACGTACATATTTACACGTACATATTTACACTATGTGGACAGAGAGATAAACTTCACTTTTCTCTGCTCTTTCAGATAATGCACTCGTGCCTAATGTCAGCATTGATGACTTAAAACAAATGAAGGTTGGTAACGTAACTCCTTACTCAGGGCTCCCACAGCTCACTCTGTACAACGGATTAAATGTGGAAGAACATGTAATAAGTAATTGTTAGTTCAAAAGGTAATTGCTATTGTCAGGTTTTTATCATATACATACTGCTAAGTCACCAGGTTAACTATAAATATTTACAAAGCACGTGAGGTGGATTAGAATTTATTATAGTTTTTGCTAAATGATGATATTGGTGTACTCATGAAATTCTACAACAAAAGGTATGGTCACATTACGTTTCCGTTCAACAAAATTTCTCCGCAGTTCAAAGGTGAACTCTGTTTTGCCCCGAAACAGAAAACACGTTTGAATTTGTCTGTCGTACAGGCTTCAATAGAAGTGAATGGTAAACGGGGTGAATATTTGTAGGATGGAAGTGTAGTGTGTGACCATACCTTAATAACTACGATAGTGTTATAATTACTGAATAATAAAATGATGCATTATTACATAGTTACCACAGCTAAATAGTAGTAATTAACAGTACCTAATAAAGCAATATTTCTTTGAATCTTCTGCTTTTTGTTACTATGTAGTTATTTCATAAATACTTTGGTAAAACTAAACGACTCATAAAATACCTCACAGACGTAATTACTGTACAATATACATGCTACCAGAAAATGCTTTTAACCATCCATTATGTCTGGAATGATCAAAGGCTATTGTTAACATGAGCTGCACATGATAAATAAGTACACTTCTGTCCCACTGCAGACGTACCTTAAACTGATTAAAAAGCAACAGAAGGAGCTCAACGCTTTAAAGAAGAAACACTCAAAGGTGGGTGATTGTTTTAGTGCCGACCTGTCTGTTGGTGATGCAAAGAGGCCGCTGCTTGTTCTGGACAGCCATTGATGCTCAGGAGGGACAGGAACAGAGAGAGGGGGCCGGCTCCACCTTTCATCTTCCACTGACCACTGCCTCATCACTGTATTCACCTGCACGCACACACGCAATCTGTTGTAAACACACATGCAGCCACATCATTAGTGTTTTGTAAGAAATTAGACTTGCTAAAGTTGCTTTTCCTTTGACCAGAGCTTACCATAGAGACCATGGTGGGTGCTGGCTCATTCATAGTGGCTGATTAATTATCACAGTATTAAGTCCTATTGCGTAACACATGTATAATAGTACCATCCAGACCCATCTGTTGACTGAATAAAGATGACTGCTGGCTCATTACTCGATGTAGACAACAACAACATATGAATGTTTTTAAAATAATAACCACACTTGTGTATTGCAGCTGCCTGATTTCAAACTCAGTTTTAGGCTTCATTCTCATCATTGCTCATGGAGGTTGATAAAAGGTTAAAACTGCACTTCCACAGTATTAAAGAAATACTTAAGTGATAACTGTTTTCTTTTTTCAAAAGGATCAAAATACAATGCAGAAAGCCCACTGCACCCAGGTGGACAAGATGGTGTCTCAGCATGATAAGGAGAAGACAACTGTGGAGAAACTACTAGAGAAAGCCATCAAGAAGCGAGGGTAAGTGGGGGAAAAAAGAGAGAAAAACAAACAATGATAATTCATTTTTAACTACAATGTCATACAAAAAAGTATAATTCCAAGGACATTACTTTTACACATGCTTTTGGAAAAAAGGACACTTAGTTTGTGATCAATAAGACAGGCCTCTTAAAAACTTGAATCAGCCCATTGACTTCCTTCCTTTAAGATGAAAGCACTTGAACTAAATTTGACTTGAATGGTTTTAAATTGTCACTTATATGTATGAGGTTTCCTCACAGGGAAAACAACTGCCAAGAGCTGAAGAAGGAGACAGAGGATAAGATCCAAACGCTGCTCGCAGATCACAAAGTCAAAGTAACGCAAAACTCCTTACACCAAAACCAGCACCCTTTCCACAGTTATTAGCTGTGAGGATGACAAGTGCTTCAGCTGTTGATGATTGACTGAGGTGTGTATCTGTGACGTGTGTGTGTTTGCAGGTAAAGGACATCACAGCACAGCACACTAAAGAGTGGTCCGATCTAATCAGTAGTCACAGCAGCGAGGAGCAGGAGATGAAGGACAGCCACGTCACACAGCAGTGTGAACACCTCAAGAAACTCCTGACCACCGTCCAGGAGCAACAGACCATGCAGCTCAAACTCATCCACGAACGGTGAGAGGCTCACGCACGCACGCGCGCACGCACTAACACTCACAAGTGCAAACACCTATTGCTAAACTGAAGCCCCAGTTGCCTAACTAAGAATTACTGGTGTTAGAAATGCTGGTTGTAATCAAGTTTCCTTACAGTACTTGTGGCTTCTTGTTCAACAATTTTAGGCAGAGCAAAGAGATGCGTGCCAACCAGGCCAAGATGTCCATGGAAAACGGTAAAGCCATCAGCCAGGACAAGAGTATAAAAAACAAGGCAGAGAGAGAGAGGTGGGTCACACATGTACTTTGTCTATCTATTATCATGTACTAAGTTATGTTGGGCTTGTTTGTGACACCATGGCCCTGCTCTCTTTTTGCTATTTAGGAGAGTGCGAGAATTAAACAGCAGCAACACCAAGAAGTTCCTGGATGAGAGGAAGAGGGTAGGTTCTTTACAATTTACTTTCTTAAATATTTAGCTGAAAAATATACCAGGGACTCTCCCATTTTAATGCATAATGGTAATGAATTAATACCATACGAATGTTTGGATGTCAATTGCTACTCCAGTAGTTTAATTTAATTTTACAGCATAAATACAAGGAAACATTCCCACTTTCTAAAGAAACATTTTCACAGGAACAATCTCTACATATAATCTTAGTTGTTATATTGATATTAAGCACCTAAACATGTTTTGCTTTCTTAACGACAGGGGTCTAGACAATAATGTAAGGGTGACTGATCACAGTAACAAAAATCTGAATTGATTAATTTACACTGTGTGACACAACCTGTCTCTGTGGTGTACAGGGCCTCTCACTGCATGTGTGCAGAGATCAGTAGTACAAATACAATATGGGAAAAAACAATAATATAACCACCAGGGCTCACATCAACACAAACCAGTTTTCAGTGATCTTTGACTATTAGTCATGGCTTGAGACTCAGTGTTAGATTGATCAAAGTTACTACTTACAGTATTTGTAGCATTAAACAGTAACTGAATGGTCACGATGTATTGTCTTTGTCCCTGGTGCGTCTGCAGCTGGCCATGAAGCATCAGAAGGAGATGGAGCAGCTACAGAAAAACCAGAGAGAACAGTTGGAGAAACTGGACAAGTTCAATGAGCAGGTACAACACGAAATAAAAGAAAATGAACCTTACAGTCAGAATGTCACTGCAAATATACTGTATAAATTACTAAAGTTAACTGGCATGCCCGCCATCCAACTTGCCACCAGCTGACTGCTGTTCTCCATCTCAACTTCTCAAATGTCTAACCACTTCCTGCATAAACCAGAACAGCTCTCCGTTTCTGGTCCTTTGTGCTCCACTGGGAACTAGTGCAGTTCTCTGGCTGGTTTCTTCCCTAGATAATGGTTGCAGTTTGTATCATTTGTGATGTAAACTGGAATTAGTTTTGCATGAAGTGTTACACATAGCTGGTATCAGAACTGCCTCAACGGACTAAAGACGAACAGCTATGCTGGACACAGTCCATATTAAAGAATCAAAGTCTCATCTCTGTAGTGACAACTTACATAGCATTGTGCTGAAGAGTTTCCTCACTATAACACTGGACTGTATCTCTGCTCTACATGTGTTAAGTGTACACTGCAAATGGTAGAAACTCTCAGTTCAGTTTGCATATGAAGGTCTCATATCTCCATCTTTCATCTTATTTTGCCATCTACCACACTCTGTTACCTGTACATGTCTTACATGTATGCACATATTCATTTGTTTTTAATATGATTTGCTTCTTCCGGCACAGCTTTTGAAATCACACCATGCAAACAAACAGGTTCAAGGTAGGCATCTCCATCTCACTCAACTCAACTCTACCTCTGATACCACCTCTCTGTCAGTGCATCACACGTTTCCTTCCATCTCTTAGTCATGTTGCTCATTTCTTCATCATCTTTCTGCTGAGCCTGTTAAAATCTGTATTTTCCTGCCATTTAAATTATTACTATAATGTGCACTCTTGAGGTGACTCACCACTGAGTAAAGCAGGGAAATAGTACACGACAGGCCCGTCTTTGAAGAGATTGCAAGATTAAAGAAAGTGATTCATTTTTCTTTGTATTGTATGTATTCCCACATTTGTAGTCTGCAGCTCTCGGGGTGTCAGCAGTGCCAACTAGCAGCTTGAGTCATTTATCACCATGACTCACCAGCTATTACTAAGCAAAAACAGCCAGCTCCCAACCTGCCCCACTGTGCTATCACTCCAGTTCGTAACCATTTGCTTTCATAGTACATGACAGTGTCTTATATTACTAATAATATATTTATTAAACAGATTTGTCTCTTACTGATAAGCTGATCAATATACCATTCAGAAATATAACTGAAGATCAAACTTGCACATGTCAAAATTGGTAACAAAAGACAAAAGGAAGATACTCTGCAAGTGTTACACGTGTGCATTTCGTGTGATGTTTAGTATCTGCATGTTTGTCTGACTATGTTTTCCGTCTCCTCAAAGGCCAAGGACATGCAGCAGATGGTGAAGCTGGAGGAGGAGATGGACCGCAGACCTGCCACAGTGGTGTGAGCGACTGAGACCGAGACACAAGCGCGCGCGTGCGCGCACGCACACACACACACACACACACACACACACACACACACACACACACTCATATACATATACACACACATGCAGGTGCAGAAACACACCACCGCAGATAGCCCTCTACAACCCAGACACGTTAACCCTGCCAATGTCACTGTCTGTGCTTTTCTGTTATGTTCACACACAGCAGCCCTCCCCACCACTCAGTTTCTGCCCCCTTACCCCTCCCAATAACTTTATACCACTGAGCCATTGGCGCTGTTTGACAGGGGGTTTAACCACTTATCGGAGACGAAGCAACACAGAGTCAGACCCATCTCCTCCTCCACTGTATGTACATCTAAATTTTCTATCACCTTCAATGTTCTCTGCGTCCTACCGGAAACACAAGCTGCAGCTATTGGTGGACACACACACACACACACACACACACAAACACGTTCACTCACGGGAAGTGGATATCTGTTCCCTTTTTGACTTGTTTGGTTTTGGTTTTTTGGTTTTTTGTTCTTTTTTTTAAAATCGGTACCCGATTAACCGCTCCAGAAACGGCGTGGAAGAGGGGAGAAGAATATGTATAAGATTTAATGTCAATTCAGCACAAATGAATAAACGTTGTGAAATACACTGTATGCTACACACCAGTCCTGTCCTGAGCACTTTGTATGTGATAGGCCATCATAACAAATGTGGAAAATGTAGCAGTGCACTACTGTAGGTTTTCTGTATTTCAGTAAGAATGTATTTCAAAAAAAAAAAAAAATCACTGTATGAAGGAGTGGCAACCCCCTGCATCGCCTATTCCTACAATGCAAGTTGTCTGACTTCACAAAGACGTATTACTGTTTTGTTGTTCAACAATGTTACAGCCCACTATAAAAAGGCTTCTTATCTTGCTGAGTCAGAAGACTATGAAGGGATCACTTTGATTATTATGGCCAATTACTCAGAAATACCCAAGAGATTGTGTAACTGCTGTGCTTCATTTTTACTTCAAACTAACATTATTTTAAGTAAAATTAAAGCGCAGTCATTTTTATACAATTGCTTGTGCTCAGTCATCAAAAGTTTACACCTGCAAAACATAACATTTTATACTCCTAATTTTGGGCTCCAAATCATGTATACTATGCAAAAAAAGATTAACAAACACATGATTCCCTCAAAGTTTAAGGTGTACAAAATACAGAAAATCAATACACAATTACAGAAATGGTAACCAGAAAGTGGTTGCTTTTTTAGCCTTTTAATGTAGTGATAAATTGTTGCATCCCTACAAACCAAGGCAATGCCATCAGTAGTTACAACACCTAACTGAAAATATGGTGATATAATAAAGGGGGCATCTACCAGTGAGTAAAAGGTTAACTAGAATTAAAATGGGTCTTTGCATGAAGGGGTTTTGCACTTGTGAAAATTGTGCCAAATCTGTAATACACTGGTAACTACATGAATCCATTCTTGGCAGCATATTAATTCTGCTGTAATAAATAGTTTTAATTGACCGGCCCATCACCATCAGACAAGCACTGTGGCAGAGAGAAGTCAAAGCCGCCTTGTCTCGTCAGTTTCCCACTCATTATAAGGCGTTGTTGAAGTGAAGTGCTCCCTTAATAGCTTCTTGACTGCACGTTGGCAACCTCTGCTTGTAATCCTCATCATTTCCCTGCTGGCCTTTGGTCGGGGGAGAACACACTGAAATAATTATAACAGATTCGTAACAAAGCCTGTGACATGGCTGCCACACACTGTCCATCCACACCAGGGATTTCAGACAAGGCCTGTGTCCCAAACAGGTTCCCTCTAAATGTTGCCGTTTATGGGACTACAGAAGCACTACTGTACGCAGCCCTGGTGACACTGCTGGACAGAAAGCCACTGCAGAGAAAGAAATGTGACGTGAAGTACTATTATGAAATAATCCGGTGGGCACTGTAGTATTTGTGTACATATGATCATGCCGGGCATTCACATTGCATGGCACACCACTAACAAAGATCGACCAAAATGACAAAAGTCAGAATGACGATTATATGAAAACACACAAAAAACAAGAGGATAAAATCACCTCTAGGTATTTTGGCCTTTTTAAAGATTTCTTTCTGTTTTATTCTGCTGTAACACACGTAAAGGGTAGACGGGCTGTTCTTGTATATACTGGAATGTATGTAGTTTAATTTACTTTTTGACCAATTGTGTTCTGTCATACAAGGGCTCAGGGGATAGAGTGGGTCTGTTGGATGTTGGGGAAAGACATTTATCAACCACTGGGATTTCTTGTTTGTTCTTTTTGTTTCTGTTTTCCAGTCTGCCCTTACTGCACCACACAACACAGTATAAAGCTCTCACCACATATCTAGTGCAGAGATAAACGAGTAAAAGTGCTTTTAAATTGTATTCCATCGCTTTCAAATGTGCCACTCAGTGTCTGTTAGGATGTTAAAATTATTTTATGAATGATAAAATGCCAAATTAAGGGGTTATTTATATGAAGATATATATATTCATTTATTTATATATATATTATATATATTAGATATAACATGTAGTTTAAGACTATTATGTTTGTTAGAGGCTTTTTTGCACTAGTTGAATGTTTCTGTTGTGTGATTACATGTAACCTTTGGCTCTCTAGTTTGTCAAAAAAGCAGATTATTTTTGCAGAGCAACATCACCGATTTGATTTCCTCGGTTTCTACTGTATCTCCTCTTTGTTTTCTATTTGAACTGTAGCTTGTCAACAAACCATTCTGTGGGTGTTTTTGTATTTATATTGTATTGTTGAACTTAAAGCAATGAAAATACTGTTGTTATCCAGCTCCTTTAATACTGTTTTATAGTATGTGTACCAATAAATCCAGGTGTAAAATGGGACATAATCACATGGCTCATTTGTGGGTAATTTTGTTTTATTTAAATAAAGTGGTTAAAAGGGCTTTGTGTACCTTAACAGCACCACAAATGGTATGAAAATGCATCTTTTCTTGGACTCATTAAAACGTTATTCTAATGCCAACAATAGAGGCTGTTCATCCCCTCACTCTGTTCCTGCTGAGATCTGATCATTGTGTATTGAAAATGTCTCAAGTGGGGTCACACTGTTTCTGCAGGCCAGATTTATTGTTAAGGGCTGGAGCGCGCGTGCACACACAACACCCCCGCACTTATTTCCCAAACAATGAGGACTGCTGTCTAATCACATTCAACAAGTGCAGGATGAATTAATATCCCAGATCCACTCTTGAACACAGGCGGCCCCAGCGCCGAAGCTCTTAATTGTCATTCTAAGCAAAGTATTTCCATTAGAAAGACGAACAAAGCGCAGTAATTATGTTTGCGTTGCCCGGCAACTCCATGGCTTCCCCCTTCACTATATAACAGGGGTGATGAGTTTGTGCTGTCAGCACTCGTTTGGGGGAGGTTTCCAAACCTGCTCCATATTGTAGAAAGATGACATTTCTCCGGTAAGTTTCTGGCCCATTTCAGAATCATGCTCAAGGCTAGGGGGAAGTCCGATGGGCAAACAGGCACTAAGATCCTCCTGGAGGCGATGTCCAAGGATAAAGTCCACCTGGCCAGGTTCGTTCTGGACGCGCTAGATGGGGAAATCGTGGACTCAAAAACAGAGGGCGCACAGACCCCCCTCATCTCTTCTATCCTGCTGCCTGATGGTCAGACTCGGTGTAAGTTTGTAGAGCTTCTGCTGCAGAGAGGGGCCAATGTCAACTGTCAGGACGGCGACGGGCGCACCGCGCTCAGTTACGCTAGTGAGAAAGGCTACCTGGATGCTGTGAAGATCCTGGTCCGAAACAATGCAGACCCGGAGATTGTGGACGCCTGGGGGAACACTGCGCTAATGTATGCCGCAGTAGCGGGTCACTCCCCCGTGGTTGAGTTTTTGGTGAGAGCTTTCAAGAGGCTGGGTCTTCAGATAGACAGGCAGAATAAAGTTGGCAACTCTGCTGTTGAAGTGGCGAAGTTTCTCGGACACACAGAGTGCATCTTTGCGCTCACCAACAACTCAAAGAAGAGCCGTGAGGCTGAGGGAGGCACTCAGGGAAATGCGCAGCCGCGACTTAGTTTGGGATGTGGGGATGTAAATGACAAGTTTCACAGGAAAGTTGGACATTTAGTAAACAAACTTGAGGTCCTCCAAACGTGTAATGCAGATTGTCTATTGGTTCAAAATGGCACTTGGCAACCAAGGCCTCGGATAAAGCAGAGTCGGTTGCCATCGATGGACTCTATAGATGAGTTTGAAAGAGAGAATGAGGGCTCATCCTCGCCTCCACAGGAGCTGGTCTTCTCCGGAGTCCTAACCCCTAAACCCCCTCCGCGGACTTCCGACCATTTATCCAACTCTACGCATCCTAAAGCCGGGGAAAGACTGCCCGCCTCCGACGATCACCTCCCCCCTCTTATACAGAGCTGTGAGGCTCAAACCTCTATATTCTTCTCACCCCGGCCCAGCAGAAACACCCCCAGACCCAGGGCGCCCTCTGCCCTGGGCATCTTACTGACTCCCATTCTTGCCAATAAAGGTGAGAATGAACCACGGACAGAAAAAACAAAAATGTTAGACTTCGGTGTGCATAGATTTCACGACCGCTACTATCAGAAAAGATGGAGTCTGCCAACCAGTATCCTCAGCCCCACACCCCCGGAGCGCACACTGGTGCATTTGCCTAAATCCAGAACCGCGAGGAGGCGCGAAGCGTCCCCCTGCAAGGCTGAGCCCCCTCAGTTTACCGCACCAGCTGCCGCCACTTCAAACACGACTTTCTCGGTGTTGAGCAACAAACTCTTACGCCGATTTACCTCCCCGGAGTTTAAAAAGGACGTGAAAGAGTTGGAGGAGGATCCGGTGTTGACTTCAGGTCGGATGCCGCGATCAGAAACTTTTCCTCAGGGCATAAAACACCCCCAGGTGGACAGTAAACCCAGCATCGACAGCATCAGCTCCGTCAAGTGCGAGTTTGACTTTCATTTCAGAATGCCAAACTCTTAAAAACCACAGTGCGTCATGCGTAAAAAGTGTTACCATCCGCCACTACTCTAACGTTAGTTTAGACCTAGTTACATTAGAGAGATAATCCACTGCCCTCAATTACGCTACTTTCCTAAATTCACCTCCAAAATGTGTCTTGTGATCTTCAGTGACCTTCAAAAGTCAAACGCCTTGCCTGCAAGTGATCAGAGCATCCAACAGCGTCGATTTTCTGTTACTGTATCACAACAGAGTGGTGGCAATACATCCGCCCTGCAAAAGTTTCTGCCACTTTACATCCGCACGTTATCAACCGAAAGATAGGGGGACTACAAACGAGCCTAAAGGCTTTTAACTACGACTGAATAACTGAAAAAAACAACAGCAATTTAGAGTACTTGAACTTGCGTAAACTATTTGCGTACAGCACCTGCCAGTTGGATACTGCAGCTACAGAGTGAAGCGCAATGTGTAACTTCTAGTTTCAGTGTATGTGGTTGCTCCAGTGTTCAGCAGCATTTGCCACTCCTTTTGGAGTTGGTGGGGGTTACAACGAAGATGGAGGGGTGATGTGCACTAAATTATAGATGATTTAATACGCATAGCATTTACTTGTGTTGAGCTACAATCTTTCATATGTCTATCTTTCAGGACATCAGTGTAGATTTCTGTTAGGTGGTCTGCCAGCTTCAATGACCAATTTAATGGTTGCTAACAGTGAATAAAAATCTCACTACCTGATATGAACATGTGTCCTGTGTTGGATGAGAGTGTGTGTGTGTGTGTGTGTGTGTGTGTGTGTGTGTGTGTGTGTGTGTGCGTGCGTGCGCGCGAGAGAGAGAAGGAGGCACTCAATCAGAGACCATTATTGTATACAGTATTTACAGTACATTTTCATAGGGGTCTGGTTTATAGATGAGCACATGCGGTTCCGGAAAGAGAAATTACTAAGATATAACAATTTAGGCTTCGGTGTAATTCTACCTAACATGTCAATAAGCGTTGAGTTTAGTCTGGTCTTACATGCCATTTATGTGCGTATAATTAGTCTCAAAATTACGATTCGTGAAGCAAGAAGCAAGAAAAAAAACGATGCCCTTCCAGTGTCAGCTTCACTTGTGTCATAACTTCTGAAACGTTTCTCAATAAAAGATCCACACGATTATCTGTAGAAGTAAACGCTATAAAACCTCGCTTCACCGAATAATACATTTAAAAGATGAAGTGATTTTTGCAGCACTCATTCTCACAAACTCTCAGCTGCAACCTTGCAGAAGTGGAGTTTGAGAGAGAGAGGGAGGGAGGGGGTGTTGTCGGCGTTTCCCTCCAGACATACATCATTTCAGCCCAGCCTACAGCTGCTACCACAGGGATGGAGACTACAGCATTGCGGGAATAACAGACTGCATGCCGAGTCCTTCTTTACAAGAGACTAATTCAGGTGACGCACTTTTTCATTCAAGAATAAGGACCATTATTCCTGGTGTTAATAATGCGTAAAGAGCTCAGTCCTGTAGCTGTCACTGCATTAAAACCTGTCAACCTTGCAGAGGGAGGTCGGTTCTGACAGCCAGAACTCCTCGGAACCGGCTGCTGCTGCGGCACAAACCGGATCTCACGTCCAACCTGGAGACATTTTTTGCTGCATTCACGATGATCTGAGCGTGACTCACGGGCGCTGAGTAGAGGCATTCCTCCTCTCTCTCTCTTCCCCCCTTTCTTTCTCTCCCGGCTCCCCTCTCTCCGTCTTTCTCTCATTTCTTTTCGTGGGTTCAGCACAGGCTGCTCAGTCAGTTAGCCCCCTTTTATTCAGCGCTGGGGAAGCTGACAGCGATGGGACGACTCGGTTTCAGCACCACGGAGAGCGTCCGACTTCTGCTGCTCTGTGTGTTTGGTAAGAGAGTGTGTGTGTGTGTGTGTATGCGCAGTTGTCGTGACTCCTCACTGCAGTGAGAGTGTGTGTGTGTGTGTGTGTGTGTGCATGCGTGCGCACACACACACACACACACACACGTGTTGAGACATGACAGGGTGTATGTGTGTTTGCATATTTCACCTGTTATTTCCTCCTCACATGAGTAGAAAAGTCGTTCAAACATGATCAGAGTTGCAGTTCATCACTTCCTGATGTTGTTTAGACTGCAGCCAGTGGCGTGCTGTTGCTCCCCTGATACTGCAGATTTCACTCTCCAGTGTTTTAACCGGATTTTGACTTTGCCGTGAAGAAACTGAGGTGATATATGCCAGTGATCTAAACATGTGGGGGGGCCTACCGCTAAACTCAGAGTAGCACCTTCCGCCGCTGTCTCTGCTGATTATGCATATTTTGATATGTGCGTGTCCCATTAGTTCCCCCGTTAACATGAGTGCCCCCACCAAAAGTCTATTCTACTCTGTGGTCAGGTGTGCTGGCGCTGTCCGTGGTGCTGGCGGAGCAGGAAGGGGAGAACCTGTCCGGTCTCTCCAACAACCCAGACAAAGCCATCTTCGCGGTCCGGGAGAACGGCACAACATGCCTGATGGTGGAGTTCGCCGTGAAATTCCTCGTGCCATATGACGTGCTCGCGCTCAACGGGATAGACGTAAGGAATCCCCCGTGCATTTTAATACATGTGGACACTAAAAAAATAGAAACGCACTTGCCGTTTCAAGCATGTAAGCTGCATAAAAAGAAGACAATAAACGTTTATCCGTTGTGCGTAAAGGTGGTTGCTGCACTGAAAAAATATTGTTTTACAAGCAAAACATTTTGCCATTTATTTAAATTAGCTGTTTTTGCTTTTATTAATAAGGAACATGTATTTTGAGTACATTAGAATTGTATTTGGAAACTGCTTTTTTAGTGAGCAGTCGTGCGTAAAATGCTGACGCCGCATTAGACCCATCCTCAGGAAAAGGAAAACAAAAATCGCTATCAAAATTTTTTCTAGCACGAATTAAAATGACTTTTCTTTGTTTCTGCTTGTAAGAACCACTCATTCAAATACTCCAGCTAGCTTTCTGGATATTTGGTTACACTGCGAGTTCGTGCGTAAAAATGGAACGCTAATGTAAAAAGCTCTTTCCAGCGACATTACAGTCCGTAATCTGTCCCTATCGGTCAACTTTTTACGCGTGCTTGTTGTATCTTTTTGCAGCTGATCAACGAGCAGGCGTCGTTCACTCTGCCCCGTGGTGCAGAAATCGAGGGGAAATGTGGGAGCACGGAGTCAGAGATCCACATAACCTGGAAGAACAGCGCCTACACCCTGCGCATCTACTTCTCTAAGGTGGGCGAGAAAACGACAATAATGCATATACTGTATCATCACATGCAATAAAGAAGTCTGAGTCATCTCCTGGGAATATCAAGACGCCAACACACCGCCATACATCATCTAAATATACATTTTCACAAACTGTCACTTGGAGGAAATACAGTGTCTTGAATTTCAAGTTTATGGCAACTATTGGCTTTCCCCCTTGAATTAAATGCTACTTCCAATCGTATATAATGTCTTTTAGTTGAAGGAAATTACTTCACTCGTCATCAGAATATATTCGTGTTCTTAAGACTTCCACAGGAGATGGACATGTTTAGCTGAGTGCAGGTCAACCTAACCAAAGCCCAGTTTGACGCTTGCTTGTGTCTCTCTGCGTGTTGCAGGAGTTCCGTGACAAGGACATTGAGGTGTGGAAGATTAGCAAGGTCCAGTTCGTCTACGACACCTCGGAGACTTCGCATTTCATCAACGCATACAACCGTGAGTCTCCCGCCGAGCCTGTGTACAGTAGCTACTCAGCACATTTCCATCCGTCATTCATCTCCCATCTGCATTCAGATGGAATTAGATGGTTGATTCATGCATGGTTTATGATGACTTGTGACGCACGCATTTTGGGAAATTTCAGCGTTTTTACTGGAATTATTAGAGATTTTAGATAGCGCCAAGTTAAGTTACAGTATGCCTTTCAACTGAAAATACGCGTATTATTATTATTGCAACGTGAAAAACAAAACGTGTGTCTTCCTATAAACTCGCCACATAGCCTACGTTCTTTCATATAATTCATGTTTTAAGAATTTTATCGTCAACTTGTCAAGTTTTGTTTGTTGGTTTATTTTTCATTTTATTATTTTTCCTGTTATTTTCTTGTTTCTATTGGTTTTGGTCGCGGTGGATCCACCCAAATTATATATTGAAAATCATCATAATTTATGGAACTTGCATGAATCTCGTTTTTTTACATAGGCCCATATGGAAGCCAACACACACACACACACACACACACACACGCAGCAAACATTATAATGCCTTCATGCTTACTTCATAATCATTCATGGCTCATCCTTCTCTCCAGCTGGGAGGCACACAGCCAGCACCCACCGCCTGTCGGCCCTGGTGACCCCCGCCGGGCGCTCTTTTGTGTGCACAGCGCAGCAGACTCTCACCCTCATCTCAAGCGACCACCAGAAGGGCATCACTGTCTCCATGTATGACATCCAGATCCAGCCCTTCGACATCGCCTCTGACTTCATGTTCAGCGAACGTAAGAACAACATACCTTTTCGAGAAACACTGATACGTAAAGCAGGCCAACCGTTGCCACACACTGCCACTGTTTATTGTTACATAATAAAAGACAGAGATCATGATAATGATGAGAAATCCTGGGGGTGAGGGGGTTACAACTTTGCATCTCTCTCTCTCTCTCTCTCTCACACACACACACACACACACACACACACACACACACACACACACACAGCTGCAGTATGTGGAGTACATAGGGCTGCAGAGAGGGAGACAGGGTAACAAGAGAAAAAAGAGGGGGTGGGGAGAGAGAGAGGGGGGGGGGGTGTCATTAGGACTTTATGAGTGCATCATATCCTTGTCCTCAATGCAGCTTTTATAGACCTCCTCAATGTACCTGGAGCGTCCTCTGAAGCCAATCACCTTGGAAGAATCATTTGCTCTGAGCTGCTGTAAACTGGGCTGTGCTATGCTTCACTGCCTTCCTCCTAGTGTGCATTACTGCTGTCCACAGGGAGAAACACCTTCAACTTTCAACCACATTACACATACTGTACAGCCAGTTGTGGTTCAGGTGTCCTCCTTCCCCCTTAGACACAAAAGAGGGAAACAAACTGTGTGTGACTGACTGTATAACAGAGAGAGAAGAAGCATCTGTGTCAAAGCTGAACCATTTAGCGAATAAAAACCTCAAGAACAGCGGCTTCTGTGCAAACACACTACTCACAGATACGCATGCACACACCACACAAATATGCACGCTGCACATAAGGTACGCATACCTCTATCGGCCTATACTGACTAAACCTGCAAGGCGCCACATGGTGAGTGTGTGGTTCATGCTACAATCTAAGGTAACCAAGACAGTAGGGCTGAGTGATTCAATTGCATTGAACATTAATTTGATAATTTTATATTGGATTTGATTTCAGTCCTATCACTCAGCCCTATGGTGGGACAAAAAACAAAAAAACAAAATCGAAAGACATCATCTCGGGTTTTAGGAAATATTCAGTTGCATTTTTCACTATTTTTGGACATTTTATAGACTAAACAATCAAGAAAACAATCGGCAGTTAAACAATAATTTAGACAGAATTTTGTAAATTGATAACATGAAGTGATCATATCAGCACGTTACGATTCCATTGAAAGGCATTAGAAAAGAACACTGAATTATCACTCAGCCCCCCAAAGACAATACACATGAATTGTGAATAAATCTACACACTATCTTAGGCCCTTTGGGACCCTTATCAGTCATGTTCAGTCACCTCAACATGCTGACTGTGTTCATTATTCTACTGTTTTGCAGCCTACAAGTGCATCACCGACCAGCGGGAGCGCCTTGAGGAGACGCTCCCCCTCATTCTGGGCTTCATTTTGGCCCTCATCATCGTCATAACGCTCACGGTCTACCACTTCCACCTGAAGCTGACAGCGAGCCAGCCCCAGCTCCCCAGAGATCGCTCCATGTATAAGAACATGTAGTCAGCGGCAGAACGGCGGCTCCCTCAGCTCTCTCCAAAGCTAACCTGATAAAGACTTGTCTCCTCGATGTCCCAGGCCTAACACCACAGAGGAAAAGTGCCATGCGATGGACTAAATCCCTGACAGAGAAATGTGTGTAGCCTGTACTGTAGGCCCACTGGAACCACTGCAAGTTAATGGGACAGCTTGGGGCCTAGCATGGATGTAGTTGGAGGGTAAACCCACCAAAACCCAATTTACCCGGCTGCTGAATTGAATCTTAATGCCATAAATCCATAGTCTGCATTACAGTAACTACAATTTTAATGAAAATAAAAACAGAAATGTATGCTTTTATGAAAATATAATTGATTTTTGTTCAGGTTGGTGGATGTTTGTCATCTGAAAATCACCAACTTGACGTTACACAGTTTACCTATTTTTCTTCCATAACATCACTGGGACCTAGTGTATCACTTCAGCCATTTTTATCCAACTTCTCTCTGAAAGATATTTCAGAAATTGCCAGAGCTTCTGCTGTCATTTGCCAACAGTTTGTTGTCTTCTCCTCTCTTTCTCTCTGAAACTGCTGCTAAATAATTTCAATACCTATTGTTGGTTCTGTATTTGCTAATCTTGATCTTTAGTTTTTGTTCAAGAGTCCCTTTTATTTAATTTTTGAATGCAGTCATAGTGTTTCACAGTGGACAAGTCTTGTAGTGTGTGCAGTGGCATTCAGAGTTGCGATGTTTTTGCTTTTGACTTCGACAAATCTTTTCTCCACACCAATGTATGGAACATATCAAAAAAAAGGAAGAAAGAAACATCTGACAAAAATTCTGTACTAAGTAGTGAAGAATTTATCAGAATGCCATATGAGAGTGTTTATGAAAATGCAAAGAGGTTATTCCATTAAAAAAATAATATGTGTATAATATTTTCAGAATCAAAGTCTATGCATAAACCTCTGCTGATGCAATCTTGTGCAGTGTTCTTCTGTTCATTGAAATAAATTGCTGGAATCATCTCTAATACACCTGTCAAGTCATTTATTATCTATCACGTTACTACAATACACTCTCTTCAATCTTTCAAAAATAATAAAAAAATCACAATTTCTATCCTTTACATTGTTAAAACAAGACTACAGTGTTCAAATGAAATAGGGCGACTGTAAAAAGGTGACTGATACTCCTGTCAGAGGAGACGCTGCAGGGATGAGGCATTGATTTTGTCGTCTGACTCTGGGCCTTCGAAGGAAACGCAATATGAACAAGTCTAATTGAAAATAAATAGAGCATTGGTGTCAGCTACACCTATTTGTTTCAGCAGCGTGGACGTCATACATCATCCTCAGTCACAGGGCATCAAAGTCAGAGCCCTTAATCCAGCTTTCCACTCGGACTGGCCACGTCATTGGTGGAAATGATCTGTTTTGTTCAAGACCTGAGACTAACTGTTTCTGATCTCCTGTTTGACTATAATTGTCAGGTTAAAATCAGACCAAGCACAGATTAATCCCACTATATCTGTACCAACGGACCGCAACATTTGGGGAAGGTTGTAACAGTGGTGGCGTGTTCAACACTGTATCAAGCAATACTGTTGTGAGCTCACTATAGTTTCAAAGCTGAGTGTAATGTTCAGGAGTGTAACAGGTTTTTCAGGTAAAAAAAAAAATTTTTTTCAAAAGGCTGATACTTTGGTTCGTACTCTCAGGACTAGATTGTTATGCAGAATCAGTCAATTTATCTTCTCTACTTAAATTGAATGTCACATTAACTTCCACGCTAAACATACTGAGTGCTTTGTCCACAGTCAACTCAAAATACTGAATATTTTTTACAGGTTAAGAAAAAAGGCTACCACTTTTATTAATTTTAGTAAAAATCTAGTTTATTCAAGTACTTTTCACCATGAGTGTTGGGCCATATTTCTACAAACGCCCATCTGTCCCCAGCTAGCATTCACTCTAATGTGATTTATGTTGTAATGTTTATTAATTTAGAGTGATGGGGTAGCTTCTGCAACAAAAATACGTTACAACCCTCCCCAGTTTCACCTAGATGATTTGGACTCACATCAGCTGACTGACTCCTACACATTTGTCACCAATAACAAATATATTGCCAAAACTACAGGGAACTAGAACAGCAGAGTTTTCATGAAATCTACACTGGATAACTATGTGGAGCATTTTTTAATTAGACTATTTTTGTGAAGCATTAGCTCCATAAATACTACACAAAAACCACCAAATAACAGTAAAAAATCAAGAACCAAGAACAAGAAGACCAGAGAAATCAGAAATGCAGCTGACCTGAAGTACCCGCACAACAACACATTCGCGTGCCTGAGGTTGCTATGACAATACATGGACAATGGCGCACAGAGTATCAAAGAGCAACAGAGCTAGCTTACAGCCAGTATGTTTCAGCCAGAAATATTTACATTTACCAAATGTAACCAAAGGTTGTGCTACAATACACCTGAGAGATGAAACGGCTTATTCAACCCCGTGACTGGCAACAAAAGGTAGCAGAGAGAGGAAGGCCTCACATGCCAACAAGCTGCTCAAGCTGCAAATAAGTTAGCCTGTATGTCCACCCAAAGCTACAAGAAATAAAGAAGTACAGTGTCACTGACAACTCACAGTTAATTTGGAAAAACTCACCTGTTGCTGAGCTTCACGAAGTTCCAACAATGGAGCTGCTGCCAGTCCAGTTTGTTTTGTTTCCAGATGTGTGGCCGAAATACACGCGGGATACAAATATCATTTTTCTTCCTCATTTGGAAACAAGTTCTTTAGACTTTAAGTGGTGAAATATTTCAGCCACTTGGACAGGTTTCTCCAGCAACAGTCCTTGCGCTGTTAAACATTACACAGAAGACGGAAAGTCGCCATTTCATCAAGCTAATTAGGCTAATAACCGGTCAATCACATATCAAAGGGTAAAAATAATCCATATTTAGACATTTCACTCATAAAAGTCGTAGTCGAAAGTCTTTAAAATCCAGCGTCCGCGACCTTTTCCGCAGCAGACATTCAGACTTGTCATAGCAGGAAACACACAGGTGTAGCAAATGTTACTAACGATGGCTGTGTTAGATTTGAGTGTCCCACTGAGCAACGCCAGTGAGCCAGCATGGCTTTACCTGGGCCCCTGACCTGATCCATCTAAACTGAATGCAGCCAGGCTGTAGCCAGGATTTCAGAAATACCAGTCATGAATCCCACTCCCCACTGCCACCTCACCCATGTAAGAAATATTTGACATGACACCAAAAACCTCTGTTTGTTTTTTACATTACATCTATTAATTTAACTGTTTATTTTATTGCATTTATTTTTTAAATCCCTACAGAATGGTCTAAATCCTACCTCAAAGAACTGTCCATACTGCTAAAAATATAATTTTGAGGAAGAAATACAAAATCTCATTAATTTCATTTTAATTATTAATTGCAAACACCTCCTCAGGTTGTTAAAATCCAGTGGTGGAAAGTACTACTGTACTTAAATACAATTTTGAGGTACTTGTACTTTACTTGAGTATTTCTATTTTCTGCTACTTCATACTTACACACTTCACTACATTTCAAAGGGAAATATTGTACTTTTTACTGCACTACATTTGTCTGACAGCTTTAGTTACTATTTACTTTAGACAAAAAAGCTTATATAAAACAATACATTTTTTAATATTAAACCTGTGGTTTCCAACCTTTTTGGTTTGTGGACAAAGAAGTGATGTCAAAGTAGACATCACTTCACATGGTTTCATTTCAATAACTGTTCAAATGAGCCAATTTTTCCCTCTCCAATTAAACATCTCACGACCCCTCAGATTTATCTGGTGACCCTTTGGAGGGGCCCGACCCCTAGGTTGGGAACCACTGGACTAAACTAGCTAACTGTAAGTAAAGTAGTTTAAACTAGCTCCACCTTTACTGCAGAAAGAGTTCTTTTACTTTGATACGTTTAGTACATTTAGCTGATAATACTTGTGCTTTTACTCAAGTAGGATTTTAAATGCAGGACTTTTACTTATAATAGAGTCTTTTTAGATTGTTGTATTTGCACTTTTACTTATGTAAAGGATCACCACTGTTAAAATCAAAGGGCATGACCTCATTGTCCTCAATGGTCGCTATGGCACTGAATGAAGCTATTAATTAATGCTATTAATTACACCTGTGCTTTTCCTTTTGTGAAGTATTTGCTGTGAAAAAGAATCCAATAAAAATAACAACATGGGAGCAGTTAATAGTCATTGATGCCATTTGAAGACCACCAACAAACCTATTTAGGTACACACAATTTTGTGTACCATTAATATGATGCTAAGTGTTTGGAGCAGTTGAGTGTGGTCTTTTGAGAATATGTGGATGTATTACATTATTCACCTTAATGGTAACTCAGTGACTCTACAGTCTTGAGTTTGATCCTCATTGATGCCCTGCAGTCCCACTGGCCCCAGTACTTGTGCTTTTATTTACTGGGCCATCAGTGGAGGTATCTTTCTCTGAGAGAGAAGCTCCATTCTCTGTCCGAGCTAAATCAATATCCCATTATAGTGGTTCAGAGGGAAATGGCTTAAAGGAAAGAAAGAGAAATAACCTCATATATTATGGCAACACCGATCCATGGATGTGTCTTTCTGCTTCTCTGTTCGGAGGTGAAGTTAGGGTGAAATAGTTGGAAATGAGAACTGTTGAATTTAGAGAATATGGAAGACCCAAACAACAACAAAGAGAAAATAAACTGTTGATGACTGAAAGGAACTCCCTTAAATAATCTGACAGTGTGCTGTTTAAAAAAATCTCTGCTTGATATGAGACACAGAGAGAAGAAGAAGAAGAGGAGGCTGTAGAGGGTGATGAAGGAAAAATCCATGCAACACATCTCAATGTTTTTATGGGCGTTTTTTAATTGAAACCAGCTTCACTGATAACAAACATGCAATATCACTGTACAAGCCAACACCACAGATAAGTGTTACTCATTCAAGTCTTGACACATTGTCAAGGATTAGCCGGCAGCGCACGCACACACACACACACACACACACACACACACACACACACACACACGCACACACTTTCAGATGTTGTACAGAGATAAACACGCTCTACCTCTTTTGCTCTTTGACATACACGGACACACGCTCACACACTAACACTCACATTCATGTACGCACAGTCATATTTACATATCACAGTGAATGATGGGTAAAAATGATGCGGGGAGGAGGATTACACTGTTCTCCCGGTCCGACCAGAGATGAGAATGGCAGCACAGTTCCAGTGATAGCGAGTGTGTGTCTGACTGAGGTGGGATAAGGAGTGAGATGATGACAGTGAGGATGTGAGTAGAAAACGAGACCTTTTATCAGCCTCCTAAAATCTGCGCGGTAGGCGGCGGGCGTCTTGGATGGGCGCCTCTTAGCATTTAGAGAAACAGGATGAGACTCCTAATATAAAAGAAAAGAGGTCTGCGTGGAATAAATCATCTTTTTTTCCGTCAAATCCACTCAGTCTGTGCTACATTTAAATGCATGGTGCAATTACAGTATCATAAATACAGGGCTTCATGGTTTCATAAATAGGTTTGGGGTATTGCTTGGATGATAAAACAACTGATATCACTGTCTGCCAATGCGCTTTTAGAAATGTAAATCAAAACCCAACAAAAAAACCCAAAACAAAATAAACCAAAAAAAGGCCACACTACCAAAAAATAAACCTTCAATTCCAATAAATAAATACTTTAAAACATCATACAAAATTCTGACATTACCCTTTTTTTTCCAACATTTAATGGAAGTTCTGTCTACAAATGTAAGATAATAAATATATTTAGTATTTTTAGTAACAGTTAGGTTTAGGTGGGTTTATTTGGGATATCTCTTATATCTTTAAGCAAAAAGTGGATTATAAACAGTAGGAAAGATCTCTGCAGAAACTCTATTTAATACTGCTCATATCACAATGGTTACGACACGATAAAATACTGCAAATTATCAAAACTGTACAGAAAAACTTACAAGTTTCTCTAAAATACATTTTCACTGTTCACGTGAGGAGAGAGACACAAGAGAGCTCGTCTCTGTTTGACCAGCTGAGCAGCAGCCTGTCCTTCAGATGGACCGACGACACAGCAGCCGTACAACAGTCATTACCAGTCAAAGGCCCCTCTCTGCACTCAGCTGATTGTTCTGCCCTCTGCTGCTCCGGTCTGGAGCAGAGCGCCAGGCCCCATGGTCCCTCCACCTCGTCAGCAGCTCGCAACACCCCTTCTGAAGCTCTTGCTGATGGCTACTACGACTCTACATGGAGCTGAAGACTCACAGTCTAGGAAGAAAGAAGACTGCAGCAGGGCAAGCCAGCCCACACGTTTCTACTGGACGTCTAGTGAGTTCCTCTGGCACAGTACGCTCTTCTACTCCAGTTCATAGTTTCAAAATGGTAGATGATTTTTTTCTTCTTTTCTCTGTCGTGTGTTTTTTTTTAAATGTATTTCTGAGATATTCCTCTAGCTATTCTACTTCACGGTTACAGGTGTGAGTGTTAGTGGCGCGCCACCAAGCGGTGGGGTGTTTTGGCTGGGTGAGGGCAGTGCCACCCTGGTAATGTGTGTATGTGTGTGTTTTAGTGTAGAGGAGGGCAGGTTTTAGGCCAGCAGGTCAGCGGTGGCGATAGTGTCTCATAAGGGGGACAATGCAGGAAGGGGGTCCAGACAGCTTAAGGAAGGGGTGCTGGAGGAGTTCCTGGGCCGTGGCTCTTTGCGAGGGCTCCCTCACCAGCATCAGGTCCAGGAAGGACCGCAGCACTGAAGACACCTGAAGACGTAAAGAAATGCTTTAATTCTGGTCCCTTATTTGATCTATGATTATTGTTGTAAAGGGAAGTACATGGGAACGACCTTAGATAAACTTGTGTTAAAGTGTTACATTAATCAGCTCAGCTGGATCTGAGTGAAACATGGCCAAATAAACAACATAGTATTAAGAACATGGCTCGCACGTCAATGTCAATCTGTGGGTCGGTCCACCACTTAGGTGGTACCCAGAGAATGATCCCTAATGACTGGTGATCTCCTGACTTTACCTCTAGCGCCACCATGAGGTTGACACTTGATGTTCTTAGTGAAATGTCTCAACTACTATTGGATTGATATTTGGTACACACATTCATGTCCCCCTCAGGATGAATTGTTATAACTTTGGTGATCCCTTTACTTTTCATCTACCGCCATCATCAAGTCCACATTTTATTTTTTAATCTTTACTTTGTGTTTTGTGCTAATTATCAAATGTTAACATGCTAAACTAAGAGGGTGGCACAGTAAACATTCTACCTCCTAATCATCAGCATGTTAGCATGCAGACATTTAGCTCAAAGCTGTCCCAACGTACAGCCTCACAGAACTGCTAGCGGGGCTGTAAACTCTTTGTCTGGTTTAAAGACACCCTGCCAGCTAGCGTACTAATCAGAGAGACAAAGCTTTAACGACACTGGATGTAAGTTCTGGTTCACTGATAAGGAGTCAAAGGGTACAAGGTTGTGTACATAAAAATCCTAATACAGAAGAAAACTACGACTCCCAAGTAGCACTCCAGTAAGAAACAATCACTAAGATTTGAGTTCTGTTTAGCGCCCTGCTAATGTTGGGCTGACGTTACCATTTTCACCTCTGGTTTTGACATACCAAACTCACAGGAAAACATGATTTCTCACATCAAAGCTGAAATATTAACTTTTATATTTAACTATTAACTTTACTTTAAAATGCAAAGATACAGTAAGTTAAGTACTTTTGTCTCCACTGTCTTTACTCGTCTACAATAGATCATGTTGCAAAATACTGAATATTTTTTGACTCCAGAAGCGGTTAGTGCAGTGTATCATGCAGCAGAAATGACCAGATACACAGCCACTAGTTAGTGTCTGTACAAATGTTTATGTCAACATGAATGTTGGTCATTTAGAGCAATCATACAAATTGCCTCCATGTATATAATGCTTTCACACTTAAAAATTAATCATAGGTATGGACAAAGTTTTAAAAAAAAAATCATAGATTTTTACTGTCCAAAAAACCTGCACTGAAGTCTTTCTTACCTTATGGGACTCTTTTAGCCGCGGTGGCAGGTTGTCTCGTATCCTCCTCATGGCCTGCAGAGGGGGTTCATTGAAGTAAGGGGGCTCTCCGTCCACCATCTCGATCACCATGATGCCTAAAGACCAGATATCCACCTGGACACACAGCAAAACATTCAATCTGTCAACATAGAGCGTATACACACATACAGTATACTGGGAAGTCTCTCTGGCTCTCTGTGCAGAGCAACGTTAATCCATGTGTGTGCCGTCCTCACCTCAGTCCCATAAGGTAGTCTAGAGATGACCTCTGGTGCCATCCAGTAGGGTGTGCCCACGAGGGACTTCCTCTTGGGCACCTCTTTGGAAACTTGGGCGCAAAAGCCAAAGTCTGATAGCTTGATCTGCAAACACACACACACACACACACACACACACACACACACACAAACGCCACGCTGTCTTACTACTGTGTGTGGACATACAGTAGAGACTGTATTAGTTCAGAACCTCTGTGTTTGATGTCAGGATGTGCACTGACCCATTGTGATGAAGAGCTTTCATAGAAGACACTAATCTCCCGTATTAGCGGTAAATCATCCTTCAATTAATCATGTCTTATCAGCTCGTTAGGAGGCATTAGGCAGGATTTAATTACTGGGGCACCAGTGGTAATTGATGATGATGAGTTTCTGGCACTGGCTGTTGACAAGTGGCAGGAGTGGCACCCATGGAGAAGGTGTGTGAGAGTGTGTGTGTTGTACTGAAATCACCAGTGACAGGAACAAGGGTTGTAGCATTGGTTATTAATACCTGGGGTATTAGTCGGGTTTGTGAGTGTGAATGAATAACATATAGAAACACAAGCACAGAGACACACATACACACACACACGCACTCATCATGTGCACTTACCCTGCCATCACTGGTCAGGAGAATGGAGTCGCTCTTAATGTCGCGGTGGATGACGCCCTGCGTGTGCAGGTAGGACAGAGCCCTCAGCACCGACAAACACACCGTAGCAATCTGCTCCTCATTCATCCTGTGAGGATACACACACACACACACACACACACACACACACACACAGAAATATGTGTCAGCAATGACGTTCATTGTCATGTAGGACCATATTTGACATGTTGAAATGTATAAGGACAAAACAAATTACTTAAAAAACTATTTATGAAATTGCAATCCTTGTTTAAATGTTTGCTTTAGCCAACATTACATTACATTACATTAAGGCTGTTTCTTGAGCAACACTGAATCTGCCCAGGAATGCACAGAATAACTGGGATATACGATGCAATGGATAAATCAGATTGGATGCTTTATAACTTTCAATGTTTTTCAGGCATCCTAAAACCAACAAACTAAAAATGTGAGAAGCATTTAGGGACTGTATGACTATTATTAGGGTGGGGGGGTCATTTGGCTGAGGTAAGGGTAGTCTGAGTTTTTTGGAAGAGCAGTCTTTAACTTTTTTTTAAATTATTTATTTATTTGTTTATTTATTTTATACTATACTACTATTTTTTCATTTACCATGAATTTGATTGTAGCACTCTCTTGTGATGTTGTTAATAGTAACTTAAACTTCACGGTAACTGTATTAGCCCATGTCATGCCATGCTAATTAAAAACATTATAAACTATTATTTGAATCACTTGTTCTCACTCATATGTACATATGTATTTATCAAATTATATTTATTTTCATAGCTTCATACAGTATGTAGTCCATTGTATTGTATTCATTATTTTCCTTTTTCTTTTCTGTTTTTCCTTTTTATATTTATTAATTTAGAAATCTATTTAATCCATGTGTTTTCTGTATTTCTTCTGTACTTTCTTTCTCCGTGGTGCATTGTGGGAAAGGGAAAGGTAAGACAGATGGCTCTGACGGAGGAAGACCAGATTGTTTTTTTAAACTGAAGAAAAATGTGAATGTCTAATTAAATCGATTTGTATTTCTAAATGTGCACTCATTTCCAAAGAAACTACAACAAAAATACCATATATCCCTGAAGGAGGGATATTTTAATATTTAACGTAATAACACACTTTTTTGGTGGTAGAAATGACTACTTATTTAGGCTACAGCACAGACGAGTCTGGCTCCAGACTTTGCTGTCATTCTAAAGAGATTGCAGTTCAACACAACAACGATGGAGCAGAAATCCGGTTTGAAAATATCCCCCTGTAGCCCGCAGCGGCTGTAGCTGTACTGTGCAGAGCGGGCAGGAGGGTCCCATATGGAGAGATGGGGCGATGCAGTGCGTCTGACTGAGCTCACACAGAAACTCACAGCTCCACTGAACATTAACATCTAGACCCAGCTGGCCAGGCCATGCTGTGTGTTGATGAGTGTGTGTGTGTGCTCTGAGCTGTTATCACATACAGTACATGTGCAGAGAGAGACACGCTCATTTGCAGGCACAGACCAAGGAAGTGTACATATATGTAGTATTCATGCATATAAAGTACACACACACACAAACACGGTCATATATGCCGTCTTTAACTCTCTCAACTCACACACACACACTTCATCTTATCACTCAGTCTAAAAGATCCCACTGTTGGAGTCGTCACTTACAAACTTGCATTATGAGAAACAACCCCCAGGCCACACACACACACACACACACACACACACACACACACACACACACACACACACACACACACACACACACACACACACACACACACACACTAGATACACACACACACTTCACACTGCAGCAGATTTTATTGTCACACATGTATGCATTTACAATCACAACAGATAAATGAGCCTTCTGCTAATAGAAAAACAACTGGCTAACTCAAAGTGAATGGGATGGAGACGTATACGCAAAAACAATTCACCTCTTACTGCCCCCCATTACCCTACCCCCTCCATCCCCACACACACACACACACACAATTGAAAGGAAAACAGGATCACTGAAATAGAAAATTGTTTCAAACACAAAGTGAAAAACAATTTTAATGAGCCTGTAAAGGTTGCCAAGGGGAGGAGAATTAACACACGCACCTACGCAAACACAAATGTGCAGGCATTCATTCACACACACACACACACACACACAAAAGCACAAATACATATGCTTTTGCACTTACATTGGATAAAATCCCTGTGCAGCTCATTAACAAACTCTGAAGTATATAATTGAAATTTGAACGTGATTTAAATAGTTCAGGAACATGGACGCCTACTCTGCCACTGCTGACTCGCCTGTGTGTGTTAGGTGTGTGTGTGTGTGTGTTTTCACGTATCTTGGTGTGTGTGTTTGCTGCCAACAAGCCAGCGACCTGATGAGGCTTACACAACGCAAGACAGGCAGCAGTTATTTCCACAACAAAAGGCGTAACAGAAATAGCACAAAGCTTTCACCTGGACAAATATGGCTGAAATTACCAAGAAAAAAAACACACTGCCATTTTGCTTATATCATCACCTTGGATATATATAATGCCTATAATTCAATCAAGTGGTCAATTTGTTTGATTACTAACCAAACAAAATGTAATAATGAGATTTTAATGACATCTAGCTACAAATGTTGTTTCCTCTTTCTATGTGTCTTTGTTCTGATTGGTGTCATTAACAAATCATATAAGCAAATCAATTAGAATATTGAAAAAATACACACAAACATACTTTTACTTCCACTTAAAATTCAACAAACTCATGAAAAAGAGAAAAGGGGAGTTAAGGAGAGAACATGTCTGCACAATAATATCCTCTTTACTGAGACTTCCATTAGTACTTCTAAGGGCACTCGTGTGCACACACACACACACACACACACACACACGCAAACATCTGTGTGGGAGACTGTTCAAAATACTTCACGGCAGCAGCGGTGCTCAGCCTCGCCAAAGCGTGTTATTAGCATCCGACACCGCACAGTGCTAATGCTGACACTCCACGCAAATGACTGTAATTAAACACCAAGCACAAAGTAAGCTTAAAACAATGAGGCGGCAGCTTAGAAACACGACTCAACAACAGAGAAGCAATTAGGAAAAGTTGGAGAACAATAATCCTAAAACTATCAAACGCAGGGCTGGATTACAGCCCATCTGCTTGTTTCTCTTGCTTGTCTTGTGAAATCATCCATCTTTGTGAAGTTTCTGATGTGTGGAGCAAACTAAATGACCTTGTGATTTTTAACAACACATCTCTGCTTGCTAGTTACCAGTTAAAGCCATCTGATGTCACCACCATCACCAGAACATCACATGTATTCAGCCAACACAACTGACACCAACATACACTCAGTTTCTTTTTATTTTATTTCTTTATTTATTTTAGCTCATATCACCCTTATCATATATCCTGCATACAATCAATCCAAAACACAGCTGTTTTAAAGGGTTTTAAAGCAATAGTTCGTCATTTTGGGAAATGCACTTATTCGCTTTCTTGCCGAGAGTTAGATGAGAGATCAATACCACTCTCATGTCTGTCTGTCTGTATGAAGCTACAGCCAGGAGACGTTAGCTTAGCTTAGCGTAAAGACTGGAAACGGAAACAGCTAGCCTGGCTCTTCCTAAAGGTAACAAAATCTGCCTATCAGCACCGCTAAAACTCACTTATTAACACATTACATTGTGTTTGTTTAATCCATACAAAAAATGAAGTGTAGTCCCCGCTGGTTGCCTGGCAACCTCATGAAAAACCACAACTTGTAATTTTTACACTTCGGTTTTGGAGTTTTATAGGTGGAATTTGTTACCTTTAGGAAGAGCCAGGTTAGCTGTTTCCCTGTTTCAAGTCTTTATGCTAAGCTACAATCACTGTAAAATCAACTACATCTCGGGAACTAAGCAAATAAGCGTATTCCTTTAACTGGTACTGGTACTCTTACTCTGGCATCCCTTAACTGACTGATTCATTTCAGAAGTGATTTAAGGATCTTACTAATTGCACTTAAAGCAGGGAGGGTTTTGTCTCTCAGTTGAACTTTTATCTCGCAGTATGTGACAATCTGCACCGTGAGATCCTGAGATACAGTACTATTTTTTTTTTTTGGTTGTTTCCAGTAGGTTGTTCCTACTTGAGGAGATTAAGTAAACAAAATCATTATCGTTATTTAAAATTAATTTTGATTGGTTGTGTCAGGATGCTTGGACCCCGGTATACCTGCTTGCAGGTCTAGTCCTTATGTAAAAATGCATCTTGATTGCCGTCTTGTCACTCTTTTACTTCTGTTATTGTTACTTTTTGACTATTTCCACATCCACTTTTTCAGGTCTTTTGTGGTATTTTACACTGCTGTTTTTTGGTACACTTTAGGATCTTATATTTCTATATTCAAGAGAGGTTACCTGGTATGAGTCACGATGTCAGTGAGTGCCCCGCCCTCGAGAAACTCCATGACAACCCACAGCTCGTCTCCCACCAGGTAGCTGTTGTACATGTCAACCACGTTCTCGTGATGGTAGTCCCTCATGATCACCACCTAAAACACACACAGAGAGAGAGAGAGAGAGAGAGAGAGAGCGAGAGAGAGAGAGAGAAGGAAATGACTTTGTTTATATATTCACATTTTCTATTGACATGATGTGTTTCTATTGGAATGTCACATGATACAGATCACAAACATTGACCTATAAATTATATATTCTCATATGAAAAACATTGTATATATATAGTTATTCATGAAACACAATTATTTTCAATTTATTAAATTTAATACTGTATTTGTATTAATACACAAAATCAAATGTATGGATGCGTGTTAAATATGTTAAGAAATAATCAGCTATTTAAATCATTTCTTAAATTTATTCATGCAATTTCAATTATTTATTAATTTAACTTTCCTTTGTCTAATGTGAACATGTTCTGGAGGCTTAACTATAAAAGGGTTACATTCAGAAATTAATAAGGATTACACAAAGCAAATTAGCTCCCAACTGAACACCCACTGCTTCACATCTGCGTTCACTTTACACACGTGCTAACATGCATGCATGCTTTCTCTCTCTCTCTTTCTCGCTCTCTCTTACAAACACACACACATACACACACACACACACACACACACACACACACACACACACACAAACACACAAACACACAGACAGAGAGAGACCCAAAATAGAACCAGTGCAATATTGCTTGATAAAGGAAATACCAGGTTCGCCCTTTTCTCAATTCACATTTTTCTGCTAAACAAGCAATCATGAAGTTTGTCTGCAAATATGATTTATTTCAGTGCAAGTGCAAATGATACGGAGCTCATTCTTCAATAGTTAGCATACCGTGAACAGAAACAGCTCTGAATACATTTCTTGACGAGGGTTTTCAGTGTGAACACTACTTACATTTTTAGTAGATAAATGCAATTACGGATGTAAAAATGTGCTGGTGGTTTGATTACCATGGATATATGTCAGGGAAATAAGAGGAAAACTGAACTTGTTTTTCTGTTAATCAGCAAGCTGCTGTTTTGCTGTGAGATGGTGGGATTTATTTTTATCTATTTGGCACAAAATGGGCCATGTTTAATGATGCTATTTAAACCAGTTACATCTCTGCTGCTGCTGCTTGTTTGACAATCTGTGACAAATGTCAGCTCTGATCTCACATGTGGGGAGTGGGCGTCATGTTCTTTATTTATGTGGGTCAAACTGACCTACAGTAGCAGCACGACATGCAACATCCAGCCTCCAAATGAATAAATACTCTACTAATTCTCACATGCAAAACATACAAAACCAGAACTACTTTTCAATAAATGTGTTGCTGTATGAACTAATAACACCCAGGGATGTTAGTCAGTGTTGAAATGTACTGCTGTAGGTGTGAGCATGCTTGAGATAAGTGTACTGCAGTTGCACCCCATCTCTGTCACTCTTTCACACCTCATTAAAGAGCAGCTCTCTCCTCTGCTGTTTCCTGAGGTCCATCTTCTTCACGGCCACCTGCTTGCCGCTGTGTTTCTCGCTGGCGATGCACACGATACCCGTGGAGCCCTCGCCGATTTTGATAAAGCTGTCCAGGTATTCCCGAGGGTCGCCTGTAGGCAAACACAAACATTGCTCCTTTTTGATGCAACACCAGAAAGAAAAGAAGAAACGTTTATGTAAGGCATTTCAGTGTCACTTTTCTATTTTCCATTTCTCACCTGGGTTGACCACCAATTGAAGTGCAGCTCTGAACTGCTCATGAGAGACTCTGGAGGGTTGAGTGTCGGAGCTGGACCCCCAGGAAGGAGGCGGGTAGGCCCCCGGGGGGATGTAGGGTGATGAAGGCTGTGAGTAGGCCCCCTGTGTTTAAAACACACACATGTACAGAGTGACAGAGAAACAGAGAGAGGCTATATTTAACTAAACTACAGTAACTCCCAAAACAACATAACATGCATTATTTCCACCCTAATCATCGATTGTCCTGTGAAAACCATGCATCTCCATAACATCAGCTTTTCAGGCCTGTTTTCAGGTTTTCTACAATGCATTTTTAAGATAATTCAATGGGTTTTTATATTTATTATTTGGCTTAAGAAGCTGAATAATGTTCTCAAACCATTAAGGAATACCTAATAATTCAATTTGTCTAAATAATTTAAAGACACCAAATTTTGTATACATGGTTTTCACTGGACAGTGACAATATCTTAAACATCTTATTCGGTATCTTTCTGGTTAAATGTTTACAAACAGGAGATAACCAGTTTAATATGGACTTATCTCATTCAAATGACATTAAATGGATTAAAATTTGATCTGTATCGGCCCTAAAAAGCCTGACTGGAGCTTCTTTCAAATGTTTGTCATCAATTGTATGAGTGAACACAGAGAACACACTGTACCTGAGGGGTGTACGGTGGGCTGGGCTGGGAGGGGGGGTGGTGGTAGGGTGAAGGTTTGTAATGGTGAAAGATGGGAGGGTAGGGCAGGTGTGCTGGGGGGTAGCCAGGCGGCTTGGTGTGGCTCTGAGGTTGCTTAAGAGGCCCTCGGGGGTAGGTGTCACCACCTGTAACCTGGGGACTGCCGTCACGCAGTGGACGCTCGTAGTCACCCTGGAGAAGAGAGAGCACAAAAACGAGGTTATTTGATTGGTGGATCACAATTTAAAGAAACAACACTGTCCACTTACACAGGCTCTGAGGTGTGTGTATACTGTGTGCATATAGTGTTTTTAAGTTACTGAAGGATGTTACCGTGTTGTGTAAATGCATGACCACACACTCTGTCCACAGGAAAATGCCAGCTCTACCTCCAAGTATGTCTGCATGTACATTAGCCCTCGACAGACCTAACAGAGGACATTTAGTCTACAGCACAGGGACCGTACTTTATCATTACCACCCCACAATGCTCCTCAACTACTCCATTCATCAACCAGGAGCCCAGGGAGCGTCCGTTTCTGGGACACACCTCTTTCCTTAAGATCCTAGAAACACCCGAGTCTCCTTTAAAGCAATGCGGGAGCATGAATTCTAGAGTTTAACTCAGAGAGACCTATTAAAAGCTCAGTTGTATGACTCAGCTGAACTACTCTGACTCATAATAGGCCTGGTGTACACACACACACACACACACACACACACACACACACACAAATGCATGCGCACACATAGACACAAACCTCAAGGAGAATCTCAAATGACCACACCAGCAGTGATTTCATAACTCAGTACTTTATAGTCACCGTCTGTATACTAAGAAATACTAAATGACCACAGCTAATTAAAAAAAGGAAATGTGTGGAAGATGCTGGTGGTATTCAATCCTCATTGGCACGTCTAATGTACAGTGTAATGGATGGCCTGAGAAAATATAATGTAAAAAATTTAAATTTGCCTGGCTTGTGTGATGAAAGTGATGAAATCAATCTCACATGTTCAGCTGCTATATAAACAGTCAGTCACATTAAGACTAGCAGAGGAATGAAGCTACAGCATGCATATAAAGAAAGTATGTTATTTTGTTTAAGTTTATCTACCAAAGTCAAAAAAGATGACAGTGTAATGGCTAAATATCACTACTCCAGGGTGGACAATACAGAATATACAGAAAAAACTACACAGGCAGTAGTGGATCAAGCTCCCTCCACCCTGAGGAGATTAAATTAAATTACCTTTGCCACACCTCCCAAAAATGCTCTTCAACCAGCATGATTTTTTTTCTCTCATAAATTCTCAAGAGACTGAGAGGATAATAAAAAGCTCCCTCGCTTTCTCTTTCCTTTTATTTGTTTCTCTCTCTGTGCCTATCACTCTTTCTCTTTACACTTAGACAAAGAGACACACACGTGCATAGACAGGGCAGGAGGAGGAGCTCTGATGTGTTGGGATGGTGTATAATTACATGGTGTGAACTCTTTTAATCAATCACTTTCAGGCAGGTGTGTGTGTGTGTGGGGGGGGGGGGGGTTGCTGCTGGGATGGCCCAGTCTCTCGCTTCCCCCTATCGTTGGCCGGCACCGCTGGCTGGCTGTCAGCCAAGGGTCTCCTGATCCATGTTGGTTAAACGCGCATTAATCTGAGTTTGGCAGGGTAATCAACAACCTAACTCAACTGTGAAATTGAATTCCGCGGTGGAACATCGTTCGGCCAGTTTTATGCTAAGGCTGCAGAAAGGGAAAGTGCCGCAACATCAATTTGTCACCGAGAGCTGCGGCACTGAGCTCCCACTCCCCACAAAACACAGCGAGAGAGAGAGAACGAGAGAGGAAGGAAGAGAGAGAGGGTGTGTGTGTGTGTGTGTGTTTGTATCTTTGTGTGTCTGTGTGTGGCCAAGTCTCCGTGCTGTCTACTGTTACATCCCCACCGGCTCCCAACAACAGCAGTGAAAAAGAAGGATTTACTTCAGTGGTGTGAGTGGGCTGAATGAGGGAAAGAGAAGAAAGGGTAGAGAATGAGAGAGGAGAGAGAGGGGTGGGTTTGTTACAAGGTCCATGAGCCGAGAAGAATAGTGATTCTTAAGCTGCCAGATGATTCCTTGTTTTCTTTTTTTCTTACCACTGCTGCAAAATCTCATCACAAGACAAATTAGGGTGCATTGATTCTGTTAAGTCTTAAATCTTTACATTCCCTACACATACTGTACATTTCCAGGAAAGCAAATGTGCCTCCTCAAGCACAACCCCTCAGAAAGGGGTAATAATAAACAATATGTAAGAATAAATGACCTTCTCCTGCATCACTTCCAATCCTGCTACTCTTGCATTCTCCGTGGCTGCTTTTTTCTATGAAGTGGCTATTTACTGAAGCATGCAGGTTAAATGGTTTTTCATCAAGGCACCCTGGGATCTACATCACCCAGTTTTCCTCTCAGCTGCTGGACTCCCTGTGTGTGTGTGAAGGAGGGATGATGGAGAGCTGTGATAGCGGTACACACACCTGTATAATGGGCCTAATGGGACACTGAAAGCTTTGGAGAATGATATAAAGAATATATAAAGAAATTATATGAAGAACACTTACTCTGTCTGTGACTTACCCCTGCTGTTGTATTGACTAGCAGCTTCTTTTACCCTCCACTGCTGTATAACCTATTCTTATATCTTCTACTGCAGCAAATGCCATTCTGTATAATAATACTGGCATAAAAGAATCACCACGAGCATTACACGGCCACTAATGCATGGAAGGTTTGTTTGCTCTTGTCTGTGGAGTCTCTGTGTGGATCTCTTGGGTATCTCAGTCTCTCCCACTGCTCCACTGGAGCACATCACAGGCTGCATCACGCTGTCCAAGTGCCAACATACTTACAGTGCAGCATACACAATATCTCAAAGCTATAAGCTATGAGACATGACATTTTACCAACAATTGGTAACGTCTATGCAGATGATTATCATTATCATTCTAACAGTTTAACCTGACCCAAGGCTTGCCTGTTAGATATTTAATTGTCATTGAGTAACAGCAGCAATTTTTGTTCTTTTTGACGCACTAAGCTATAGTGTATATACACCGATCAGCCATAACATTATGACCACTGACTGGTCATAATAGAGGAACATTGATTACCTCGTTACAATGGCACCTGTCAGATATACATATATATATACATATATAGATACACACACATACAGTATATATATATACAGTATACAGTATGTGTATATAGTATATGTACAGTATATATAGTATATATATATGTATACACACATATGTATATAGTATATATATGTGTGAGTGTATACACATATACAGTATATATATATATATATATATATATATATATATA